>WOVY01005776.1:7500-54345 GCA_013436015.1 Rhipicephalus annulatus
CGCAGAACTCACGTACCTCGGAAATCAATTTTATGCGAAACATGCAGATGAAAGGTGACCGTGATGTAATTTATTTATTGAGTGAAATGTTACGAAATGAAGCCAAAGGTATGTACGAATGTTGCACACATATGCCCATGCCGAACAGTCGGAAATGTTTTATATAACTAGTTGTTTACTGTTGTGTAACAATCCTAACGGCAACATGGGGATTACCAACTTCATAAGCGGTAAGTTCATATGTAGCGTTTCAGCTTACGAGGATGGTAACCCTGGCTATAGAGCCACGTTGACTAACTTCAGTGGACGTTAATCCAACGTGACACCTATAAGATACGACATATGAAATGTTGATTAAATTTGATAGCCAGCTCTGCAACGAGAAATGGCGTTTCACCAACATTACACCTGCGTACGGTCTTTTCCCAAAGCAGTTTCAAGATTCAGCATGGCTTTTTTGGTGGAATAGTTGACTGCTACGCAGAATGCTTGCGTTCTATGCCTGCTGGCACCTTTATATTTATTCCTTGCATTCAACAGATCAACGATGCATATAAGGGTTTTCGTTAACGCGGTCGCGCTTAAATTACTCATGTCTGCTTTCACCATTCCTGAGTAGATCTAAACTGTCACTCCCCTGTGGCGCATGCCCACCAACCGCGGCCCTATACGGGTATGTGCCACACGTGTTTGCAGGAAGGCGTTTTACGATGTACGGAACGAGATTTTCACGCTATTTATATCATGATGAGCCAGACATGTACGTCGAGCACTCTTGCACACCCATGCCAAATTTGTTCTACCCCAATATAAGGAGGCGATCACCAGAGCACCAGACCTGGCCGGCTAGACAGGCAGATAGAACACACTCAAATTGCTTGCAGTTTGCTAATAAATGCTTCGAATTTTAAGGGGAAAAAAAGTAGGTGGTGTATCTACCATCTTCTTTTTCACAGTAAAAGTAACCTGTTTGCTTTACTGTGGGATGGCTTGTTTCTACCAACATCCGCGCTCCGAGAAGTAATCGCTGGAGTAATGAAATTAGGACAATCAAATGAAGCGGAGTTTAACCGTACTTCCGCAGGCGTATGCGCTAACAAGGTTCTGAAATAGTCGTCAAAACACATCGCCTCTCGGTCTCCTGCGTGGTAAGTGACGAATCACCCACAAAAGCGCAATCGCCTTGGGCATGCCGTCGTGGCGAAAGCCTAACTCAACCTTTAACGCCTATGTATGTCGTTCCGGGCAGGCGCCACGAAAGGCAGTTACACTCGTGTCAACATTCTTCCGTATGTGACACGCACATCCGCGTCGTGTCGTGCACTTTCTGGTGTTTTTATTTTGTTCTTTTTTGTGTGTGCGCTGATCGTGACGAGTCCACGTCTGCGTATTTCGTTTCCTCGGGCTATACGTGCGGCTAACGACATTAGGTGAGCGTTTGCTTATTAGTCGAGCTGCATAGCCAGAAAGGCGTATTAAGCTCATGGACAAACACCCGCAGAAGCAAGCATAGCAAACAGCAAGATATGGCAGTCCAGGTGACATGGCGAGGGATGAGTGAAAACGACTGGGGAAACGAAGACAATACATGCACACACATCAACACATACTCGCATACAGTATGTAATGCAGCAAAGGTTATACTTAAGTAAAACTTGTTGGGCTAGATGTTGCATGTTGCAAGAAAAAAAACTGGATGGCGCAAACTACCACGTAAGAGTGAGGGAGCATGATCTTTCTATTATGGCACATTTTCCTAAATGCACTGCAGCGTGTGTGAGTGTGAGGCAAGATTTGCTAGTGTCGCCATCCTAGGTAGAAGCAAGGAAGTGAATGAGTGAGAGATGCTAGAAGCATACCTTATCTGGAAGAAAAAGAAATATCCGTATTACCGATATGTCGCTGGTACTGCATTCCGCTGAATTTGATTTGTTGACAGGTTTATGAACTATCACGTGCATTGAGAGTGTCCGATTGCGTGATGTGACGTATGGTTTGTTATTGCGCATGTGGATATATTGCGGTGGGTATATTGGTGGCATGGTAGATATATTGCGGTGGTTATTGCAAAGATAACGTTAGTTGCGAGTTGACGCTCTTTCCTTCCGTCTATTCTTCCCTGGTGGTTTGCGTTGTCTAATTTTCTTGTTTCTCGCAGAGTCTCGTAAAAGTACTAGGCGCAGCTACTACCCATGGACTATGTAGGCACAACACTTATAACAGCTACGATGGTTATCTAATGGAGTTTAAAGTTCTCAAGCAACTGAGGCTACGATTCATAGCTGGTCGAGGTAAACAGCACGAAAAACGAAGACAAAACAGCACTCGTCTTATGTCCTTCCTTCAGTCTGCCTTCGACCAGCTATGAATCGTTAACAACTTCTCAGTTTTCAATACTTTGAGGCTACGAGACGACTTAATGGAGTGGTCTGGGTAATTGTGACCATCCAGTGTTCTTTAACGTGCTAACATAGTTACACGAAAGATTTGTCACGTCGAGCAGCTACCACAAACTGAAGTTTGTATATCAATTTCAAAACATAGACATTAAGTTGAGCTCTTTCCTTTTACCGCGGAAATTCGAGGAGGCTAACACACTTAGACGTAGGCACAAATCAAATAATACCAGAGAATACATATAATTCATAGCATACCATGGTTTAGCACGAGGTCTTATATTAGGGTGTTATTCAACGCGTGACTTCAGTTATAAAACTTGAAAGTATTTGCAGGTTAAATCATGTCTCAGTGGCAAGTATAAGCAGGAACACGTCACAACATAAGTCAGCGCTGTCATGGCAAGAGCTCGCACTCCGAGCTCATCCATGCCAACGCCATTCTCCCAGCGTTTTTTTCTCTGCGCCACAGCCGCGGGTTAAGCTTCCAGGTATACGCCTAGGCGCCCGGAAACACCGACTCCTAACGAGGAGAAAGAGTCGACGTCGACACGGTACGCATGAGCGACGGTAATTCAATATGGCGCCATCAGGCCCATCCCATCCGAACCTTTGATTGTGCCGCCCGCGGGATGGAATCGCCTTACAAACTGCATTAAAGCCCTAGCGAGGAACTGCGTCCCTCCACTGGCATTGGGACGGCCAACAAAGTGACCGGCTTTGACAGCACAGTCTCCGAAATAGATCCAGTTTTGAGTGCTTGGCCTCCTGGATCAGCCCACGTCAATCGGTGACGATCCCAGCTGCGCAAAACACGAGACGTAAGCCGGAAAGACGTCGCGTTCAATTTGGATTTTCGGGTTTCGTTCGAGGAAGTCAGTTATGCTGTATATTGGCTTACACGACTCGGTTACTTGGGCCACAACATTGTTTTGTTTTCTATTCCAATTCTACAGCGAACGTAGAAAATGACATTTGTTGCGCCGTGAAACAATTAACCCGGAAGCCTCTCAGAATGGCAAGTTCAAATAAAACAAAACATTGCATGCTGAATGGTTATTTGCTTTTCCGTACTATAATAAATAAAGGAAAGTGTAAACCTAAGCGCTCGTTTTCTTTGTTAGACATATTACTAATGAGAACTAACAGACAGTAACGTCAGAGAAAAATGTCACAGTGAGTTAACAGAACATTTATGTACAGTATTAACAGAGGCGTTACATATTCGGCACTGGGTCCAACCGATTAAGGATTTCGCCCTGAGGGGTGACGATGAGCCGAGATTTCTTCGGTCACCCTCCCTCTCTTCACGTCGCTTGGTTCTTTTATAGGCCCCCGGGATTCCTTGCATCAGCAAGTAGTACGAAGCCTCCGAACCGGGACCGCCGCTGGTCGTTGGCTGGAATCAGACCCGTGGGTGAGTGTAGCTTGCCGCACGTTGCGTATGACGCATCGCAAGAGATGCCGTTAATTACATCAGCCTGGCTCTTTCGCTAGATTTGACGCTAGTTGCATCAGACAGTCTATCGGTATTGACACACCTTGCATCAGACGATACCAGCTTGAATACTTTGCAGAAACAAGAAACGGGTTGGACTGCTAAGCATTATTGCCAAGGAGTCCAAACCGCGTTAAGGGAATACCCACCCACCATTAAGGGAAGACGCGTTACTCCTGCGTATTCGCTTAATAGTGGATGCATGTCAAGTTCGAAAATATTTCACGCTCATGATTGCAGGTATGGTTTAAAGAATGGAACCTATTACACAGAATGCAGCCATATGCGAAAGGTTTACAGACACAAGCCACTTCATTCAATCCATTGACGTGACGTAATACCACATTTACTATATGTGAGGCTGGCGAAACGGCTGAGAGCACATCATAAGCGTGGCATGTAGTCATGTTTTCTATGACACGCATGTCATGATTAGCGTGTTTGCACCAGCCATATACCTTCGTCATCCATTCACGTTACGTAATACCAAATTTAGTATATGTGAAGCTAGCGAAACGACCGCGAGCGCACCATGATCGTGGCATGTAGTCATAACTTACATGACACGCATATTATGATTTCCACGTGAGGGCCTGCCACTCATGTTCACCATGTCACCATGGCATACCATACCAGTTTTGCAATATTTCATGTGAACGAAACCATCACAGGAGCAGAAAACAATGACAGTAAATCACGACATTCATGACATATACGTCAAGATGTTCATGTTATGACTAGTCACTTATGCTCGGCCATGTTTATGCCATACCAATTTTGGTATAGATCCAATTATCAAAATGGTCAGGAGAGCTAAAAGTAGTAACAGACAGACAGACAGACAGACAGACAGACAGACAGACAGACAGACAGACAGACAGACAGACAGACAGACAGACAGACAGACAGACAGACAGACAGACAGACAGACAGATAGATAGATAGATAGATAGATAGATAGATAGATAGATAGATAGATAGATAGATAGATAGATAGATAGATAGATAGATAGATAGATAGATAGATAGAATAGATAAGATAGACAGATAGACAGATAGACAGATAGATAGATAGATAGATAGATAGATAATAGATAGATAGATAGATAGATAGATAGATAGATAGATAGATAGATAGATAGATAGATAGATAGATAGATAGATAGATAGATTAGATAGATAGATAGATAGATAGATAGTGTTCGGAATGAGGTGTCGGGACGTGCCACCACGTCCATTTCATTTCATTTTATTCCTTAAAGACCCGCCAGGGGGTATTACATAAGGGGTGGGTAATTATAAACACAAAACATAGAAGCCAAAGATTAACATAAAAAAGTGATTATTGATATTTTCTATGAACGATGATGGGCAGAGAATGGTTGCAATTTCACTGGGAAGGCCGTTCCAGTCTGTGCGGTACGTGGGAAAAACGAGGCAGAAAAAGTAGAAGTCCGGGAGCGTGGCCGAGCAACTTGAAGCAATGTCTCGTGCGGTGAGATATGTGTGTTGCAGGAACGATATAAGGTGGGGCATGCAAGGGACTATGAAAAAGTTTGTAGAACAATGACAGGCTGGCTATACGACGGCGAGGTTCTAGATCTGGTAAACCAGATTCTGGCTTTCAATCCAGATACGCTGACAGTTTGAAGAGTATGCACAGTGAATAAATCTAGCGGCCGGTTTTGAAGCGATTCGATGGCATGTGTAAGATAAGATTGTCGAGGGTCCCAAATTGGCGATGCGTATTCTAGTTTAGGTCGAACGATGGATTTGTATGCTTGTAATTTTACGTGTTGTGGAGCGAGGCGTAAATGGCGTTTAAGGAAGCCCAGTGTTTTATTTGCAGATGAAGTGATATTAATGACGTGTATGTTCCATGAAAGATCGCTACAAAGAGTGACGCCCAAATACTTGTATGACGGAACATCTACTAGCGGGATGGCATTAACTGCGTACGGATACACAAGCGGCATGTGGCGGCGACGGAATGAAACGACTTTACATTACTCGGGTTTAAGTTCCATGAGCCAGCGCTCACACCATTCCTGGAGGCAGTTTAGGTTGGCTTGTAAGGATGACTGTTTTGGAAGTGTCAGTAACAGTGTCATATATAACGCAGTCATCAGCAAACAGGCGGGTTTTACAGGTTAGGTTTGAAGGCAAGTCATTTATGTATATAAGGAATAAAAGAGGACCAAGACCGAACCATGGGTTACTCCGGGCGTTACTGGAAGAGGATTAGGATACGGTTTTGATATTAACAGACTGGGAGCGGTTTTGTAAGGAATTCTCTGATCCAATTTAGTATGTTCGGGTGAAGATTTAACTGGGAAAGTCTTAGTAACAGTCGAGAATGGGGTAAGTCGAACGCTTTGGAAAAATATAATGAATACGGCATCGGTTTGTAAGTTACAGTCCAGGTTAGTATGCAAATCATGAACAAATAAGGCCAGTTGCGTTTCACAAGAGAAACTTCTGCGGAACCCATGTTGTGCTATGGATGAAAAAAGCTGTTTGAATCAAGAAAGTCTATGATATGCGTGTAGATGACGTTTTCCGTGATTTTACAGGGTACGCTGGTTAAGGATATGGGACGATAGTTTAATGGCGAGTTTTTGTTACCCGATTTGAAAATTGGAACGACCCTCCCGTTCTTCCAGTCATCTGGTAAGCATTCTGTTAAAAGTGACTGTGAGAAGAGCAAGCATAGAAAAGATGCACAAATATATTTGTGTTCTTAAGGAACTTGGAGTTGATTTCGTCAATACCAAAAGAGGAGGAAGTTTTAATTTGTCGATTAAGCACATAATTCCATTAGCAGTGAACGATACCGGTGGCATAGCACATTCTATAATAGTGGGTGGTACTGTAAATGACACGTTACTTTCTTTGGTAAACACGGACGAGAAAGCGGTGTTGAAGATGTTAGCGCATTGATCATCGGTGAATACGTGACCCGATTCACTGGTAAGAGTAATTGGGGCAGTATGCGGGGGGTTCAAAACCTGCCAAATTTTTTTTTGGTTGTTAGTCAGCATGCTTAGTAAGTCAACGTTGAAAAAATAATTTTTGCGTCTTGAACTGCGCATAATAAGCTTTTTCAACTGCGTAGTATTTCTGACACTTTTGGCGAGTCTTCTAGTCTTTTTGCTAATCTAAACAGGCGTTTTTTCGTGTTTTCAAATCTTTTCAGAGTTTTAGAGAACCATGGCTTTTGGCAGTTTGCGCGGAAGCGGGATTTTCGGAATAAACCTGTCAGTCAATTCATTGACCTTGTCCTTAAACAGTGTCCAGTTTTTCTTCGACGGACCGGGAAAAGAAAGTAGCTTCTTACTGGATAAGAATGCGTTAGCGTCAAATTTATTGCTTCGTAATTGCCCTTGTCATACAACCGAATGGTTTTCTGGGTGTTTTGACGAATTAACGGTTTAAATGCAAATTCGTATGGATGACCTTATGGTCACTTATTTCGGGGAGATAAGTAATCGAGACCATGTCATCTGGGTGACTGGTTAGTATTAGGTCCAAAATATTTTCACACTCTTGTGTTACGTGTGTGTGTTGGTACAGTTATCATTTGTGAAAGGTTTAAATTTAAACAAACGTCCAGGAAAGCCCCGGCTTCGCCTTGTGCCTGTGACGGCATGGTTTGGTTAAGCCAGTTAATACCCAGAAAATTAAAATCACCAAAGAAAACTACGGGGGCGTTGGGACACTTTTTGTAACTTCGTTTAAGACGTCGTTAAGGTTATTAGAAAAGTCAGGACAGCTATTCGGGGGCCTGTAGCAGAAGCCAAGTAATACTGACTGGGGCTTAGCAGAACAAAGAATCCAAATCATTTCAAGGTCAGAGATGACATATTAACTAACGAGCAGGTCATTTTTTTTCGTTTATGGCGATAACAACTCCTCCTCCCTTCTTATCTTTTCTATCCTTTCGAAATAGCTGAAAATTAGGCAAATCGGCCAAGACCTCTTGATCAGAGACGCTGTCATTTAGCCATGTTTCGGTTAATATAAGAAAGTCGCTGTTGGATGACAAGCCAGATTGGAAATATGTTCGCGCTTTGAAATGATACTTCTAATATTAGTGAAGATCACGGAAAACGAAAAAGCTGATTTGGGGAAAATTTGGGGGGAGGTTGGCCTTGGTCGAGGACGGGATGATTACTATTTTAATTCTTTCACAGACTGCGATGTCTCGTCAAAGACGTAGCGTTTAGTTCTGAGAAAGAGGGTTTTGAAGCGCACAGTGAAAGCTGTTGACTTAGTTCTTGCAAAAGCAATTAGATGTTCGCGCGCATGACGTACGGCAGGGGAGAAGTCCTCGCCCACGCTGAAGCCTGTGTTTTTGAATTTGCGGCCGTTGGAAAGGATAAGTTCTTTGTCTTGGATGATTGAAACTTTACAATTATGGGTCGAATGCGGTTTCTGAGAAGCGCCCGAGGCGGTGCGCACGTTCAATTCTTGAGGGAGGAATTGTTAGTTGGAGTGTGTCACAGCAGTGACGGATGATTATTTCTCCGAGTCCGAATACGTTTCAATTTAGTAGTATCGGGAATGCCATAAAATATAAGAATGTTACATCTCGAATGGTTCTCACTGTCATCTACACGGGATTCGAGATTACAGATCTTGTGAGTCATTTCGTTGTGAGTGTCTTTAGACCAACTAGCTCTGTGCGCATGGATGAAGGCAGTGCAATGTTTTTCATGGTCAGTGATGCGTTCGCACAAATCGTTATCATTACGTCCGTCGTTTTAGTTGGGTTTTTATTTCCTGCATGTCGGAAATAAGCTTATTCTGTCCAGCGAATAGCTTCTGCATCAAAGAGAAGTTTATTGACTTCAACCAAGGATAAAGTACATGAACAAAAACATCGAGCTTCACGACTGCAAAGGGTACATGTACAATCAGGAAAGCACCACTACCGAGATACAATGTATGTGGGGAATGTACCCCACTATTTACTGTACAGCGCGCGGTGCTCCAGCAGGCTTAATCATGCGCGGCGGTAGGTCTTCTCACACGCGGTGGGAACAAGTAGCGACTTAGCGCTGTACAACTGTAGGTATTATTTCTTTTTGTCGCCTGAAACAATGCTGCTTTCGTACACAGTAAGTGCATGTCCGGAGGTATAAAAGAGGCCGTGAGGCTGGGGGGGGGCGGGGGGTACAAGGGAGTGGGGAAGGCTCTTGTCTCCCCCCAAATAAGGCATCAGCAACAATCTGCGCGTAAAAAACTGACTGAAGGCGCAATCAATCAAGAAGGCGCTATACAAAATTTAACTCAAGTGTCCACCAGCACACTTTGCCCGAATCGATTACAAATAACAACGACAATGGGGTGATGAAATGAAAAAGGTGATACAGATATATATATATATATATTATATATATATATATATATATATAGTATATAATATATATAATATATTTATATATATATATTATATATATATATATATAGCATATATATCATTCATTATTTATCTTGTAGCATTGATATTTGGCACAGGCCGGAACGCCAGCTGAAGAAGAGACGGAAGAGTGTTGTTGCTGCTCGCGCTCGCTCCGCTTGACAGCTGGTCGTTCTACCGCTACGTTTTCCACAAAGTAAAACGTCTCTTCTGCTCACCACTAAAGGCGTACTATCAAGTGGTGGAGGTGCTGGTACCTTTTTCCATCCTGGAACTCCGCAACCGAACTCTACCTTCGCCATCAACAATGTCCATCGACGCTGCACAAGCAGACGGCTCCTACATCTCCACCTGTCCACTGTCCCGGCGTCCCGAGAGGAGCGAGATCCAGACATCTTCAACGGCACCGATGAGCAGGACGTCGAGGACTGGCTCTCTTCGTTTCGACGAGTAAGCGTCAACAACAGGTGGGACGAAAACGACAAACTGGGCCGCGTCCACTTTTACCTCAGAGGAGTAGCAGAGCTCTGGCTCAACAACCACGAAGCCGAGCTTACCGACTGGGCCACTTTCAAGACCACCTTCGCGGACGGTGTTTGGCCGACCGACAGTGCGCAAGCTCCGTGCAGAACAGCGCTTGCGGGATCGCGCCCAACTGTCGGGAGAGGGTTTCACGTCCTACATTGAGGACGTCGTAGGCCTCTGCCGTCGCTTTGATCCTGGCATGTCGGAAACCGCCAAGGTAAAACACATTATGAAGGGCATCGAGGACGATGCCTTCCACATGCTGGTGGCTAAAGACCCGCAAACAGTTTCGGAAGTCATCCAACACTGCCAAGTTTCGATGAGTTGCGAAAACAGCGCATTTCAACGCGACGGCCTACTTTCGACATGACCAGCACGCCAGCATTGACCGTTGGTGCAATATCTCCAGAACAGACTGTATTGACCCCGCAAATCCAGCAATTTATCCGAGAGGAAGTGGCACGCCAGTTGTCCCTTGCCCCCTTGCTTCCCAGCAATACGCCATGGGCTGACCTCGTCACTGCGCCAAACCATCGAAGAGCAAGTCTGCGAGGCACTTCCCCCCACGTACCAGCCACCACCTGTGTCCGCTCCCCTGACTTACGCTGACGTTCGCGCGAAGGCAGGTACATGCGCCGTCAAACGTTCGTCGACCCTGCCACCAAACGAACGCCTTCTACGCAACACGCGTACCGGCAGGCTCGCATGTTCCCATTTACCGCCGTCCTTCAACGCTTCCCAACAACCCTTGGCGTACATCGGATAACAGACCTATCTGTTATTACTGTCGTCAGCCTGGCCATGTTGAGCGGTTCTGTCGCCGGCGCGTCCCTCACTCAGGCATTATTGATGGCACCTACGGCTACGCCCCCACAGAACCACCACAGACGCTGCCGTTCCATGCAGCTTCGGACACTTCTCCGCCGAGCCGCCGCGCCTTCAACCCACGCCGATCGCCTTCCCCGCGCCGACGTTCGCCTTCACCAATGCTTCGGCGTGCACCACCTGCCCAAACGGGAAAACTGACCATCGCAGTTCCGGAGGCAAGAACTGCGCCACCGTCGAACTCTACAAGGCCTCGTTCTCTACCGAATAATGAAATAACTGTCTTGATTGAAGGTATCGCCGTTCAAGCATTAATAGATACCGGAGCTGCCGTGTCTGTATTGAGTGAAGCATTGTGTCGCAAGTTAAGAAAAGTTACGATTCCGCTTTCTGGTCTCTCCCTTCGTACGGCAACAGCGCATCACGTGAACCCTTCTATGACGTGCACGGCTCGGTTAATCATCCAGGGCGTTCTGTACGTGGTTGAATTTATCGTGTTTCCACACTGCTCACACGACGTCATATTAGGCTGGGACTTCCTTCCACACATCATGCCGTTGTTGATTGTGCCCGGGCCGAACTAGAATTGTCATCGCTCTCCGACGACGATTATAATAAGCCTTCTATTTCTCGTGTTGTCGTCGCCGCGGAGACTGATATTCCACCTATGTCTTCTGTTATTGTGCCGATCTCGTGCGACCATGCCGCTTTTTCGGACGTCATGTTCACGCCGTCAGAAGACTTCACTTCTCGAAAAAACGTTCTTCTGCCTTTTGCTCTTCTGACGGTCGAAGCCACTTGCGCAAACATTTATGCCACGAATCTCCTTTCTGTACCAGTCACCCTATTCCGTGGCGAATGCATCGGCCGCCTTGAGGACATCGATTGTGTTTGCACCAGTCAACTGCCCTATCAAGCAAAAAGCCTTGAGATCGCCAGTGTTACTTCCGCTCTCACATCCGCCACCTCTTCCCTCGACGTCTTCCTTCCATCGATTGATCCTGACCTTCCTGTTGACCAACGAACTCAACTCTTGACACTTCTCGACCACTTCCGCTCATCGTTCGACTTCAAACAAACCAGTCTGGGCCGAACATCTGCAATTGTCCATCGTATTGACACTGGCACCCCACGCACCATTGCGTCAGCGTCCATACCGGGTCTCCCACGCCGAACGCCAAGTTATAGACGATCAAGTGTCTGATATGCTCAATCGTGGCGTTATACAGCCGTCTAACAGTCCGTGGGCCTCCCCGGTGGTACTGGTCAAAAAGAAGGACGGGAGCATCCGATTCTGTGTGGATTACAGGCGCCTTAACAAGATCACGCGCAAAGATGTTTATCCGCTCCCCAGAATTGACGACGCTCTCGACTGTTTGCAAGGTGCAGAATTCTTTTCTTCGCTGGATCTTCGATCGGGATACTGGCAGGTACCCATGGATGAAGCTGACCGCGCCAAGACTGCGTTTGTAACTCCGGACGGCTTGTACGAGTTTAACGTGATGCCGTTCGGCCTTTGTAACGCCCCAGCCACCTTCGAGCGTCTGATGGACAACATACTTCGAGGCCTTAAATGGCAGACGTGTCTTTGCTATTTGGACGACGTCGTCGTTTTTTCAAAAGACTTCGATACCCATCTTCTGCGCCTCGCAAGTGTCCTGCATTGCCTTACACATGCTGGGCTCCAACTAAATTTGAAAAAGTGCCATTTTGCCGCCCGGAAGCTCACCATCTTAGGGCATGTTGTCAGCAAGGACGGCGTTCTACCTGATCCTGGAAAACTCCGTGCTGTCGCCCAGTTTCCGAAGCCATCGACACTTAAGGAACTCCGGAGCTTTATCGGCTTATGTTCATACTTTCGTCGATTTGTCCCTAATTTTGCATCTGTCATGGCCCCTTTAACACGGCTACTTTCTGACACCGAGGGCATTTCGGCGTGGTCTTCCAATTGCGATAAGGCATTCGCGAAACTACGTCAATTGCTGACATCTCCACCGATTCTCCGTCACTTTGATCCTGATGCCCCTACAGAAATACACACCGACGCAAGTGGAGTCGGACTTGGCGCTATTCTTGCTCAACGCAAGTCTGGATACGACGAGTACGTCGTTTCTTATGCCAGTCGCACTCTTACTAGGGCTGAACAGAATTATTCAGTCACAGAAAAAGAATGTCTAGCCATCGTCTGGGCAATCACAAAATTTCGACCCTACGTCTATGGCCGTCCATTTGACGTCGTGACTGATCACCACGCCCTCTGCTGGTTATCGTCACTAAAAGACCCATCTGGCCGTCTCGCTCGTTGGGCGTTACGCCTCCAAGACTATGATATCCGTGTCGTCTACAGGTCAGGCCGCAAACATTCAGATGCCGACGCTCTCTCCCGCTCTCCACTTCCCCATGAACACGGAAGTACTTCTGTATCCAGCCTCGATGCTGTGGCACTTTCGTACGCGGACATGCCCTATGAACAGCGCCAAGACGCTTGGATAGCCTCTATGATAGAATTACTGTCTCAGCCGTCCCAAGTTACGCCCAATCGTTCACTGCAGCGCACAGCTCGACACTTTACCATCCGCGATGGACTCCTGTACCGTCGCAACTACCTTTCTGACGGCCGCAAGTGGTTTGCTTGTGATTCCTCGCCACCTACGTGCCGACATTTGCGACTCTTTTCACGCGGATCCTCAATGCGGCCACGCCGGTGTGATAAAAACGTATGCACGTCTCCGGCTGCGGTACTATTGGCGCGGAATGTACCGCTTTGTCCGACAGTACGTGCGTTCGTGCTCCAAATGTCAACGCCGAAAAAGCCCACCACACATAGCCAATGGACAACTGCAGCCGTTGCCTTGCCCCTCCCGCCCTTTCGACCGCATCGGAATTGACTTGTACGGTCCCCTTCCCTATACGCCTAACGGGAACCGCTGGGTGATTGTCGCCATTGATCACTTGACACGCTATGCTGAAACTGCTGCGCTGCCAGAGGCCACATCACGTGAAGTTGGCTTATTTATCCTTGGCTTATTTATCCTTGGCTTATTAGTTGGCTTATTTAGCATTGATATTTGGCACAGGCCGGAACGCCAGCTGAAGAAGAGAAGGAAGAGTGTTGTTGCTGCTCGCGCTCGCTCCGCTTGACAGCTGGTCGGTTCTACCGCTACGTTTTCCACAAAGTAAACGTCTCTTCTGCTCACCACTAAAGGCGTACTATCACTCTAAACACACTAGAGCAATAACGGGCGACCGCAGGATAGATTATATATATATTGCGTGCAGCAACTGAACACTTGTCGATATGAATGCAACTTTTCCCTGTATTAGTTCAGCTTGTAGCATAAATAACAATACAAGAGGAAATTGTAAACTTAGCACAACTGAGGTTATCTCATTGGAGTATTCATCTGGGGAGGGGAGGGGAACACTCCGAATGGTAGGACTGCTATACCCTCGTTTATAGACTGCCCGGAGGCTTCGCGGTCCTGTTTCTTGTAGGTATAGGCTGTCCTGCAGCGCGGCTATTACGTCATACGTACGAGTAGAGCGAGCAGGGCAGAAGTTGCCAAGAAATAACGACAGATTCGTAAGGACTGAAGCATAGACAGGTGAATCTTGTTCCTGCGACATGAGTGGCTTTCTGTGTTTTCCGTTTCTGAAGGGTAAGAAAGAAGCGTCGACTGGTCAGACAGGCGGCAGAATTGCTCGGTCTTTAGTTTGTGGCTGAAAATCAACTTGCAATGTGTGCAAGTAGATGTGAAGAAGGCCGAGAAGATGTGTCGACAGACGTACAGAGAAGAGAATAAGTGGTTTGAAGCTTCTGTCAACTGACTTGTTCAGCTTTGTTTAGCTGCGGCTTCATGGGTCGTTTTGTTTGTCTCCTTTCTTTAAGGTGTTACGTAAGATTGCGAAAGCTGAGGATGGTTTTGTTTGCTTATCCGTCGTGGTTCGAAGTCTGGACCACCACTCGGAATACGAATCCTTGAGCTTGTCTGTGGGTGGCGTCGTTACCCAGGTTGCCTGTGTGCCTGGGACAAAAACAAGCTGCTGTTATGAAAAATTTATGATACAGGACGGGTAAAAAAAGAAAAAAAAGAAGGAAGTCCTGTGCACCACCCTATCCGACGTGTGTTGTCGTTTTTCTGTTTTCCCGACCCAACCTCTTCCCTCAAACAGAAACTTAACAACACATAATAAATACACTACAATACATAATAACTACACTACAACAACGGATCAACACTATATACAATATGTACAGCCCAGCAGTGGAGGCCGGCTGGGAAATTCTTGTAGAGCGTTTTTGCGCGTCATCCTCCAATTGCGCGCTGCCCCCGGAGCCAGGTTGTTAACCCTCACTACCGCGGTCTCATGGCGCAACGCTCAAGCCACTCGACCACCCCAGGGGGTACAAGTTGAACAACGTTTTGCACCTTATATGTTTGCGACCTTGAAGCTGCTCATTGCGAAGAGAGTTATCATGGATTAAAGCAGCGTGTGATCAATTCTGGGGTCGAAGCTCTGTTGTGGATACTAATACATCTATTAAGAAGAATAGTAATGATGATATTGATAGACACAGTCGTTACCTGTTACAAGGCAGTGCGCGGGATGGAGGCACTATCCGATAGAATATACCTCATTTAACGGTTAGGCACGAAGTTTCTTCGATTCATTTGTTTCTCTACACACTAGAGCAATAACGGGCGACCGCAGGATAGATTATATATATATTGCGTGCAGCAACTGAACACTTGTCCATATGAATGCAACTTTTCCCTGTATTAGTTCAGCTTGTAGCATAAATAACAATACAAGAGGAAATTGTAAACTTAGCACAACTGAGGTTATCTCATTGGAGTATTCATCTGGGGAGGGGAGGGGAACACTCCGAATGGTAGGACTGCTATACCCTCGTTTATAGACTGCCCGTAGGCTTCGCGGTCCTGTTTCGTGTAGGTATAGGCTGTCCTGCAGCGCGGCTATTACGTCGTTCGTACGAGTAGAGCGAGCAGGGCAGAAGTTGCCGAGAAATAACGACAGATTCGTAAGGACTGAAGCATAGACAGGTGAATCTTGTTCCTGCGACATGAGTGGCTTTCTGTGTTTTCCGTTTCTGAAGGGTAAGAATGAAGCGTCGACTGGTCAGACAGGCGGCAGAATTGCTCGGTCTTTAGTTAGTGGCTGAAAATCAACTTGGAATGTGTGCAAGTAGATGTGAAGAAGGCCGAGTAGATGTGTCGACAGACGTACAGAGAAGAGAATAAGTGGTTTGAAGCTTCTGTCAACTAACTTGTTCAGCTTTGTTTAGCTGCGGCTGCATGGGTCGTTTTGTTTGTCTCCTTTGTTTAATGTGTTACGTAAGATTGCGAAAGCTGAGGATGGTTTTGTTTGCTTCTCCGTCGTGGTTCGAAGTCTGGACCACCACTCGGAATACGAATCCTTGAGCTTGTCTGTGGGTGGCGTCGTTACCCAGGTTGCCTGTGTGCCTGGGACAAAAACAAGCCGCTGTTATGAAAAATTTATGATACAGGACGGGTAAAAAAAGAAAAAAAAGAAGGAAGTCCTGTACACCACCCTATCCGACGTGTGTTGTCGTTTTTCTGTTTTCCCGACCCAACCTCTTCCCTCAAACAGAAACTTAACAACACATAATAAATACACTACAATACATAATAAATACACTACAACGACGGATCAACACTATATACAATATGTACAGCCCAGCAGTGGAGGCCGGCTGGCAAATTCTTGTAGAGCGTTTTTGCGCGTCATTCTCCAATTGCGCGATGCCCCCGGAGCCTGGTTGTTAACCCTCACTACCGCGGTCTCATGGCGCGACGCTCAAGCCACTCGACCACCCCAGGGGGTACAAGTAAACAACTTTTTGCACCTTATATGTTTGCGAGCTTGAAGCTGCTCATTGCGAAGAGAGTTATCATGGATCAAAGCAGCGTGTGATAAATTCTGCGGTCGAAGCTCTGTTGTGGATACTAATACATCTATCAAGAAGAATGGTAATGATGATATTGATAGACACAGTCGTTACCTGTTACAAGGCAATGCGCGGGATGGAGGCACTATCCGATAGAATATACCTCATTTAACGGTTAGGCACGAAGTTTTTTCGATTCATTTGTTTCTCTAAACACACTAGAGCAATAAGGGGCGACCGCCGGATAGATTATATATATATTGCTTGCAGCAACTGAACACTTGTCGATATGAATGCAACTTTTCCCTGTATTAGTTCAGCTTGTAGCATAAATAACAATACAAGAGGAAATTGTAAACTTAGCACACCTGAGGTTATCTCATTGGAGTATTCATCTGTGGAGGGGAGGGGAACACTCGGAATGGTAGGACTGCTATACCCTCGTTTATAGACTGCCCGGAGGCTTCGCGGTCCTGTTTCTTGTAGTTATAGGCTGTCCTGCAGCGCGGCTATTGCGTCGTACGTATGAGTAGAGCGAACAGGGCAGAAGTTGCCGAGAAATAACGACAGATTCGTGAGGACTGAAGCATAGACAGGTGAATCTTGTTCCTGCGACATGAGTTGCTTTCTGTGTTTTCCGTTTCTGAAGGGTAAGAAAGAACCGTCGACTGGTCAGACAGGCGGTAGAAATGCTCGGTCTTTAGTTTGTGGCTGAAAATCAACTTGCAATGTGTGCAAGTAGATGTGAAGAAGGCCGAGAAGATGTGTCGACAGACGTACAGAGAAGAGAATAAGTGGTTTGAAGCTTCTGTCAACTGACTTGTTCAGCTTTGTTTAGCTGCGGCTTCATGGGTCGTTTTGTTTGTCTCCTTTCTTTAAGGTGTTACGTAAGATTGCGAAAGCTGAGGATGGTTTTGTTTGCTTATCCGTCGTGGTTCGAAGTCTGGACCACCACTCGGAATACGAATCTTTGAGCTTGTCTGTGGGTGGCGTCGTTACCCAGGTTGCCTGTGTGCCTGGGACAAAAACAAGCTGCTGTTATGAAAAATTTATGATACAGGACGGGTAAAAAAAGAAAAAAAAGAAGGAAGTCCTGTACACCACCCTATCCGACGTGTGTTGTCGTTTTTCTGTTTTCCCGACCCAACCTCTTCCCTCAAACAGAAACTTAACAACACATAATAAATACACTACAATACATAATAACTACACTACAACAACGGATCAACACTATATACAATATGTACAGCCCAGTAGTGGAGGCCGGCTGGGAAATTCTTGTAGAGCGTTTTTGCGCGTCATCCTCCAATTGCGCGCTGCCCCCGGAGCCAGGTTGTTAACCCTCACTACCGCGGTCTCATGGCGCAACGCTCAAGCCACTCGACCACCCCAGGGGGTACAAGTTGAACAACGTTTTGCACCTTATATGTTTGCGACCTTGAAGCTGCTCATTGCGAAGAGAGTTATCATGGATTAAAGCAGCGTGTGATCAATTCTGGGGTCGAAGCTCTGTTGTGGATACTAATACATCTATTAAGAAGAATAGTAATGATGATATTGATAGACACAGTCGTTACCTGTTACAAGGCAGTGCGCGGGATGGAGGCACTATCCGATAGAATATACCTCATTTAACGGTTAGGCACGAAGTTTTTTCGATTCATTTGTTTCTCTACACACTAGAGCAATAACGGGCGACCGCAGGATAGATTATATATATATTGCGTGCAGCAACTGAACACTTGTCCATATGAATGCAACTTTTCCCTGTATTAGTTCAGCTTGTAGCATAAATAACAATACAAGAGGAAATTGTAAACTTAGCACAACTGAGGTTATCTCATTGGAGTATTCATCTGGGGAGGGGAGGGGAACACTCCGAATGGTAGGACTGCTATACCCTCGTTTATAGACTGCCCGTAGGCTTCGCGGTCCTGTTTCTTGTAGGTATAGGCTGTCCTGCAGCGCGGCTATTACGTCGTACGTACGAGTAGAGCGAGCAGGGCAGAAGTTGCCGAGAAATAACGACAGATTCGTAAGGACTGAAGCATAGACAGGTGAATCTTGTTCCTGCGACATGAGTGGCTTTCTGTGTTTTCCGTTTCTGAAGGGTAAGAAAGAAGCGTCGACTGGTCAGACAGGCGGCAGAATTGCTCGGTCTTTAGTTAGTGGCTGAAAATCAACTTGGAATGTGTGCAAGTAGATGTGAAGAAGGCCGAGTAGATGTGTCGACAGACGTACAGAGAAGAGAATAAGTGGTTTGAAGCTTCTGTCAACTAACTTGTTCAGCTTTGTTTAGCTGCGGCTGCATGGGTCGTTTTGTTTGTCTCCTTTGTTTAATGTGTTACGTAAGATTGCGAAAGCTGAGGATGGTTTTGTTTGCTTCTCCGTCGTGGTTCGAAGTCTGGACCACCACTCGGAATACGAATCCTTGAGCTTGTCTGTGGGTGGCGTCGTTACCCAGGTTGCCTGTGTGCCTGGGACAAAAACAAGCCGCTGTTATGAAAAATTTATGATACAGGACGGGTAAAAAAAGAAAAAAAAGAAGGAAGTCCTGTACACCACCCTATCCGACGTGTGTTGTCGTTTTTCTGTTTTCCCGACCCAACCTCTTCCCTCAAACAGAAACTTAACAACACATAATAAATACACTACAATACATAATAAATACACTACAACGACGGATCAACACTATATACAATATGTACAGCCCAGCAGTGGAGGCCGGCTGGGAAATTCTTGTAGAGCGTTTTTGCGCGTCATTCTCCAATTGCGCGATGCCCCCGGAGCCTGGTTGTTAACCCTCACTACCGCGGTCTCATGGCGCGACGCTCAAGCCACTCGACCACCCCAGGGGGTACAAGTAAACAACTTTTTGCACCTTATATGTTTGCGAGCTTGAAGCTGCTCATTTCGAAGAGAGTTATCATGGATCAAAGCAGCGTGTGATAAATTCTGCGGTCGAAGCTCTGTTGTGGATACTAATACATCTATCAAGAAGAATGGTAATGATGATATTGATAGACACAGTCGTTACCTGTTACAAGGCAATGCGCGGGATGGAGGCACTATCCGATAGAATATACCTCATTTAACGGTTAGGCACGAAGTTTTTTCGATTCATTTGTTTCTCTAAACACACTAGAGCAATAAGGGGCGACCGCCGGATAGATTATATATATATTGCTTGCAGCAACTGAACACTTGTCGATATGAATGCAACTTTTCCCTGTATTAGTTCAGCTTGTAGCATAAATAACAATACAAGAGGAAATTGTAAACTTAGCACAACTGAGCTTATCTCATTGGAGTATTCATCTGGGGAGGGGAAGGGAACACTCCGAATGGTAGGACTGCTATACCCTCGTTTATAGACTACCCGTAGGCTTCGCGGTCCTGTTTCTTGTTGTTATAGGCTGTCCTGAAGCGCGGCTATTGCGTCGTACGTACGAGTAGAGCGAGCAGGGCAGAAGTTGCCGAGAAATAACGACAGATTCGTAAGGACTGAAGCATAGACAGGTGAATCTTGTTCCTGCGACATGAGTTGCTTTCTGTGTTTTCCGTTTCTGAAGGGTAAGAAAGAAGCGTCGACTGGTCAGACAGGTGGTAGAAATGCTCGGTCTTTAGTTTGTGGCTGAAAATCAACTTGCAATGTGTGCAAGTAGATGTGAAGAAGGCCGAGTAGATGTGTCGACAGACGTACTGAGAAGAGAATAAGTGGTTTGAAGCTTCTGTCAACTGACTTGTTCAGCTTTGTTTAGCTGCGGCTGCATGGGTCGTTTTGTTTGTCTCCTTTGTTTAATGTGTTACGTAAGATTGCGAAAGCTGAGGATGTTTTTGTTTGCTTCTCCGTCGTGGTTCGAAGTCTGGACCACCACTCGGAATACGAATCCTTGAGCTTGTCTGTGGGTGGCGTCGTTACCCAGGTTGCCTGTGTGCCTGGGACAAAAACAAGCTGCTGTTATGAAAAATTTGTGATACAGGACGGGTAAAAAAAGAAGAAAAAGAAGGAAGTCCTGTACACCACCCTATCCGACGTGTGTTGTCGTTTTTCTATTTTCCCGACCCAACCTCTTCCCTCAAACAGAAACTTAACAACACATAATAAATACACTACAATACATAATAAATACACTACAACAACGGATCAACACTATATACAATATGTACAGCCCAGCAGTGGAGGCCGGCTGGGAAATTCTTGTAGAGCGTTTTTGCGCGTCATCCTCCAATTGCGCGCTGCCCCCGGAGCCAGGTTGTCAACCCTCACTACCGCGGTCTCATGGCGCAACGCTCAAGCCACTCGACCACCCCAGGAGGTACAAGTTGAACAACTTTTTGCACCTTATATGTTTGCGAGCTTGAAACTGCTCATTGCGAAGAGAGTTATCATGGATTAAAGCAGCGTGTGATAAATTCTGGGGTCGAAGATTTGTTGTGGATACTAATACATCTATTAAGAAGAATGGTAATGATGATATTGATAGACACAGTCGTTACCTGTTACAAGGCGATGCGCGGGATGGAGGCACTATCCGATAGAATACACCTCATTTAACGGTTAGGCACGAAGTTTTTTCGATTCATTTGTTTCTCTAAACACACTAGAGATATAACGGGCGACCGCAGGATAGATTATATATATGTGACGCTATGATGAATGGGGGACGTGGCCTGGCTCATACCCCATGTTTATTCTATACTGCCCTTCTTCTTCCTCTGCCTCTACCAACCATCACTTCATACGTCACACGATTCTCCCTCCCCCTGAAAGAATGCATGCATTACGAACAAGAAAAAGTAAAGAAGAAGAGGTTGAAAAGTCACAAATGTCAGAATTCAGAATTGGTTCTATGCTTCAGAGGAGTTCCGTACACTTTCAAAGACTTCAGGAGCGAGTGCAGCAGTCCGGTTAACACAGGAGTTCGGGTGGGCGAGCTTGACTGTGGCGTTCTGGAAAAGATAACCACGTCTTGCACAACTGCACAGACCAAGACACGGCCTCAGCAGCTGCGAAGAACGAACGGGGTTGAACGTCCTTGTAGCCTTTGAAAGTCAGACGTCGTATGCGCCGAATTTTCTGTCGTGGGTGCTGTATTTTGTGTCGTGGCTGAGATAGAAGCATCGCTTCCGGCTGGCGTTTGCGAGAACCAAAGTTGATGATACAATGACTGCGTTCCTGCATTTTGCAAATGGTAGCGTTCCGTCTGTTTCGGGGTTTTCTGTGGTGATACCTCCGTCGGTAGGATTGTACATGATGCCTTGATATCTGGTACAGAAGACTTCCTTGACGTTTTCTTCTACGAATATGGCTCAGATGTTGACTGGGTCTTTCCTTTAGTTGGTGCCGTTCCTGGCGACCATCCTTAAGCCACAAATCTGCTTGTGATCTTATTTTAGTCCGTCGTAGTGCTTGACGTAACTGCCGTACTTTGCGAAGTTCTTTGAGTTCTTGATGGCACTGCTGATGTTGCGGAATCTGTCGAGGTGGTACTCCTTTAGTAACACGAGCCTGCTTTTCTTTGATAGTTGGTGTGACCAATAAATAGTTGGTAGTCGTTGGGTTGTCGTGATTCTCAAAAGAAAATGAAGGTGGTGCACTAGGATCGACGGAAAGGTCTTTGGAGGCTTCTTCTGCACTGTTCACTACGAAGGGCTTTTGAGCTTGGCAGCGTACGATGTTCGATTTGTCTGAGCCTTCTTCTTTGTTTCGACTGTCTGGTGTGTATGCACCGCACGGTGATGAATGAACCCGTCTGGAAGAAGCATGGCTTGACAGGGTATTTTCGTGCAGCGTCAGGTCGTCTACTGTGGTCGCAGCGTCCTCATGAGGCAAATGGTTAGCGATAGTAGCGCTTGAAGAGCCGGGTGATGGAAAACCACGTGGTGGACTGCGTATGCGAGGAGAAGAATTAAAAGCATCAGGTCGGTGAGCAACGCCTCGCGTCATATGCTTGAGCGAGGACTTTCGAAATGCTGACTTTCGTGTAGAAGGGAGGCGCGCTTGATGGTTAGGTGTTTCCCAAAACACGCATGGTCTTCTGAAAGTAAACTCATGTGCCACTTCGTCTTGAGGCAGTTGTCGATGCGCGCTGGGCTTTAGAATGGTTGAGGACTGCTTAGGAAATTGACGATAGTGTGCGGTGGTCTCTAGATGGTTGGCAATGAGTAGGTCTTGGTCATAGTCGTTAAAACGGGTAATCATCTGCTCTCTGATTTTTTCGCCATGACTCATCGTTCTCGAATATGTGAATTAGATAAAATTTAAATGCCTCACCAGTGACGTAGTCGCTGAAGTTCGTAACCATCTCCCGTTCCGACCAGGATGCAGCGGCGGCGTTGAACTCGAATAGGTTGAACCAGTCCTGTACAGGTCCATCGTCCGCTGCTCCGGTGTACTTGGGGATGGGAAGGTCGTCTGATGGTGCTGTCATGATGCTGGTCATGGTGTAGAGTTGGGATGCACTTGTGTTGTCCACGTTCGGTCACTGCGTCTTGCTGTAGTGTTCGATGATGATGGTCGGTTGATGAAGTGGCTGCCAGTTCTTCATCCTGTCGACTTGTGTGACGCTATGATGAATGGGGGACGTGGCCTGGCTCATACCCCATGTTTATTCTATACTGCCCTTCTTCTTCCTCTGCCTCTACCAACCATCACTTCATACGTCACATATATATTGCGTGCAGCAACTGAACACTTGTCGATATGAATGCAACTTTTCCCTGTATTAGTTCAGCTTGTAGCATAAATAACAATACAAGAGGAAATTGTAAACTTAGCACAACTGAGGTTATCTCATTGGAGTATTCATCTGGGGAGGGAAGGGGAACACTCCGAATGGTAGGACTGCTATACCCTCGTTTATAGACTGCCCGGAGGCTTCGCGGTCCTGTTTCTTGTAGTTATAGGCTGTCCTGCAGCGCGGCTATTGCGTCGTACGTACGAGTAGAGCGAGCAGGGAAAGTTGCCGAGAAATAACGACAGATTCGTAAGGACTAAAGCATAGACAGGTAAATCTTGTTCCTGCGACATGAGTTGCTTTCTGTGTTTTCCGTTTCTGAAGGGTAAGAAAGAAGCGTCGACTGGTCAGACAGGCGGTAGAACTGCTCGGTCTTTAGTTTGTGGCTGAAAATCAACTTGCAATGTGTGCAAATAGATGTGAAGAAGGCCGAGTAGATGTGTCAACAGACGTACAGAGAAGAGAATAAGTGGTTTGAAGCTTCTGTCAACTGACTTGTTCAGCTTTGTTTAGCTGCGGCTGCATGGGTCGTTTTGTTTGTCTCCTTTGTTTAATGTGTTAAGTAAGATTGCGAAAGCTGAGGATGGTTTTGTTTGCTTCTCCGTCGTGGTTCGAAGTCTGGACCACCACTCGGAATACGAATCATTGAGCTTGTCTGTGGGTGGCGTCGTTACCCAGGTTGCCTGTGTGCCTGGGACAAAAACAAGCTGCTGTTATGAAAAATTTATGATACAGGATGGGTAAAAAAAGAAAAAAAGAAGGAAGTCCTGTACACCACCCTATCCGACGTGTGTTGTCGTTTTTATGTTTTCCCGACCCAACCTCTTCCCTCAAACAGAAACTTAACAACACATAATAAATACACTACAATACATAATAAATACACTACAACAACGGATCAACACTATATACAATATGTACAGCCCAGCAGTGGAGGCCGGCTGGGAAATTCTTGTAGAGCGTTTTTGCGCGTCATCCTCCGATTGCGCGCTGCCCCCGGAGCCAGGTTGTTAACCCTCACTACCGCGGTCTCATGGCGCAACGCTCAAGCCACTCGACCACCCCAGGGGGTACAAGTTGAACAACGTTTTGCACATTATATGTTTGCGAGCTTGAAGCTGCTCATTGCGAAAGAGTTATCATGAATTAAAGCAGCGTGTGATAAATTCTGGGGTCGAAGCTCTGTTGTGGATACTAATACATCTATTAAGAAGAATGGTAATGATGATATTGATAGACACGCTCGTTACCTGTTACAAGGCAATGCGCGGGTTGGAGGCACTATCCGATAGAATATACCTCATTTAACGGTTAGGCACGAAGTATTTTCGATTCATTTGTTTCTCTAAACACACTAGAGCAATAACGGGCGACCACAGGATAGATTATATATATATTGCGTGCAGCAACTGAACACTTGTCGATATGAATGCAACTTTTCCCTGTAGTAGTTCAGCTTGTAGCATAAATAACAATACAAGAGGAAATTGTAAACTTAGCACAACTGAGGTTATCTCATTGGAGTATTCATCTGGGGAGGGGAGGGGAACACTCCGAATGGTAGGACTGCTATATCCTCGTTTATACACTGCCCGGAGGCTTCGCGGTCCTGTTTCTTGTAGTTATAGGCTGTCCTGCAGCGCGGCTATTGCGTCGTACGTACGAGTAGAGCGAGCAGGGCAGAAGTTGCCGAGAAATAACGACAGATTCGTAAGGACTCAAGCATAGACAGGTGAATCTTGTTCCTGCGACATGAGTTGCTTTCTGTGTTTTCCGTTTCTGAAGGGTAAGAAAGAAGCGTCGACTGGTCAGACAGGTGGTAGAAATGCTCGGTCTTTAGTTTGTGGCTGAAAATCAACTTGCAATGTGTGCAAGTAGATGTGAAGAAGGCCGAGTAGATGTGTCGACAGACGTACAGAGAAGAGAATAAGCGGTTTGAAGCTTCTGTCAACTGACTTGTTCAGCTTTGTTTAGCTGCGGCTGCATGGGTCGTTTTGTTTGTCTCCTTTGTTTAATGTGTTACGTAAGATTGCGAAAGCTGAGGATGGTTTTGTTTGCTTTTTCGTCGTGGTTCGAAGTCTGGACCACCACTCGGAATACGAATCCTTGAGCTTGTCTGTGGGTGGCGTCGTTACCCAGGTTGCCTGTGTGCCTGGGACAAAAACAAGCTGCTGTTATGAAAAATATATGATACAGGACGGGTAAAAAAAGAAAAAAAAGAAGGAAGTCCTGTACATCACCCTATCCGATGTGTGTTGTTGTTTTTCTGTTTTCCCGACCCAACCTCTTCCCTCAAACAGAAACTTAACAACACATAATAAATACACTACAATACATAATAAATACACTACAACAACGGATCAACACTATATACAATATGTACAGCCCAGCAGTGGAGGCCGGCTGGGAAATTCTTGTAGAGCGTTTTTGCGCGTCATCCTCCCATTGCGCGCTGCCCCCGGAGCCAGGTTGTTAACCCTCACTTCCGCGGTCTCATGGCGCAACGCTCAAGCCACTCGACCACCCCAGGGGGTACAAGTTGAACAACTTTTTGCACCTTATATGTTTGCGAGCTTGAAGCTGCTCATTGCGAAGAGAGTTATCATGGATTAAAGCAGCGTGTGATAAATTCTGCGGTCGAAGCTCTGTTGTGGATACTAATACACCTATTAGGAAGAATGGTAATGATGATATTGATAGACACAGTCGTTACCTGTTACAAGACAATGCGCGGGATGGAGGCACTATCTGATAGAATATACCTCATTTAACGGTTAGGCACGAAGGTTTTTCGATTCATTTGTTTCTCTAAACACACTAGAGCAATAACGGGCAACCGCAGGATAGATTATATATATATTGCGTGCAGCAACTGAACACCTGTCGATATGAATGCAACTTTTCCCTGTATTAGTTCAGCTTGTAGCATAAATAACAATACAAGAGGAAATTGTAAACTTAGCACAACTGAGGTTATCTCATTGGAGTATTCATTTGGGGAGGGGAGGGGAACACTCCGAATGGTAGGACTGCTATACCCTCGTTTATAGACTGCCCGGAGGCTTCGCGGTCCTGTTTCTTGTAGTTATAGGCTGTCCTGCAGCGCGGCTATTGCGTCGTACGTACGAGTAGAGCGAGCAGGGCAGAAGTTGCCGAGAAATAACGACAGATTCGTAAGGGCTGAAGCATAGACAGGTGAATCTTGTTCCTGCGACATGAGTTGCTTTCTGTGTTTTCCGTTTCTGAATGGTAAGAAAGAAGCGTCGACTGGTCAGACAGGCGGTAGAAATGCTCGCTCTTTAGTTTGTGGCTGAAAATCAACTTGCAATGTGTGCAAGTAGATGTGAAGAAGGCCAAGTAGATGTGTTGACAGATGTACAGAGAAGAGAATAAGTGGTTTGAAGCTTCTGTCAACTGACTTGTTCAGCATTGTTTAGCTGCGGCTGCATGGGTCGTTTTGTTTGTCTCCTTTGTTTAATGTGTTACGTAAGATTGCGAAAGCTGAGGATGGTTTTGTTTGCTTCTCCGTCGTGGTTCGAAGTCTGGACCACCACTCGAAATACGAATCCTTGAGCTTGTCTGTGGGTGGCGTCGTTACCCAGGTTGCCTGTGTGCCTGGGACAAAAACAAGCTGCTGTTATGAAAAATTTATGATACAGGACGGATAAAAAAAAGAAAAAAAGAAGGAAGTCCTGTACACCACCCTATCCGACGTGTGTTGTAGTTTTTCTGTATTCCCGACCCAACCTCTTCCCTCAAACAGAAACTTAACAACACATAATAAATACACTACAATACATAATAAATACACTACAACAACGGATTAACACTATATAAAATATGTACAGCCCAGCAGTGGAGGCCGGCTGGGAAATTCTTGTAGAGCGTTTTTGCGCGTCATCCTCCGATTGCGCGCTGCCCCCAGAGCCAGGTTGTTAACCCTCACTACCGCGGTCTCATGGCGCAACGCTCAAGCCACTCGACCACCCCAGGGGGTACAAGTTGAACAACTTTTTGCACCTTATATGTTTGCGAGCTTGAAGCTGCTCATTGCGAAGAGAGTTATCATGGATTAAAGCAGCGTGTGATAAATTCTGGGGTCGAAACTCTGTTGTGGATACTAATACATCTATTAAGAAGATTGGTAATGATGATATTGATAGACACAGTCGTTACCTGTTACAAGGCAATGCGCGGGATGGAGGCACTATCCGATAGAATATACCTCATTTAACGGTTAGGCACGAAGTTTTTTCGATTCATTTGTTTCTCTAAACACACTAGAGATATAACGGGCGACCGCAGGATAGATTATATATATATTGCGTGCAGCAACTGAACACTTGTTGATATGAATGCAACTTTTCCCTGTATTAGTTCAGCTTGTAGCACAAATAACAATACAAGAGGAAATTGTAAACTTAGCACAACTGAGGTTATCTCATTGGAGTATTCATCTGGGGAGGGAAGGGGAACACTCCGAATGGTAGGACTGCTATACCCTCGTTTATAGACTGCCCGGAGGCTTCGCGGTCCTGTTTCTTGTAGTTATAGGCTGTCCTGCAGCGCGGCTATTGCGTCGTACGTACGAGTAGAGCGAGCAGGGCAGAAGTTGCTGAGAAATAACGACAGATTCGTAAGGACTGAAGCATAGACAGGTGAATCTTGTTCCTGCGACATGAGTTGCTTTCTGTGTTTTCCGTTTCTGAAGGGTAAGAAAGAAGCGTCGACTGGTCAGACAGGCGGTAGAAATGCTCGGTCTTTAGTTTGTGGCTGAAAATCAACTTGCAATGTGTGCAAGTAGATGTGAAGAAGGCCGAGTAGATGTGTCGACAGACGTACAGAGAAGAGAATAAGTGGTTTGAAGCTTCTGTCAACTGACTTGTTCAGCTTTGTTTAGCTGCGGCTGCATGGGTCGTTTTGTTTGTCTCCTTTGTTTAATGTGTTACGTAAGATTGCGAAAGCTGAGGATGGTTTTGTTTGCTTCTCCGTCGTGGTTCGAAGTCTGGACCACCACTCGGAATACGAATCCTTGAGCTTGTCTGTGGGTGGCGTCGTTACCCAGGTTGCCTGTGTGCCTGGGACAAAAACAAGCTGCTGTTATGAAACAATTATGATACAGGACGGGTTAAAAAAAAGAAAAAAAAGAAGGAAGTCCTGTACACCACCCTATCCGACGTGTGTTGTCGTTTTTCTGTTTTCCCGACCCAACCTCTTCCCTCAAACAGAAACTTAACAACACATAATAAATACACTACAATACATAATAAATACACTACAACAACGGATCAACACTATATACAATATGTACAGCCCAGCAGTGGAGGCCGGCTGGGAAATTCTTGTAGAGCGTTTTTGCGCGTCATCCTCCCATTGCGCGCTGCCCCCGGAGCCAGGTTGTTAACCCTCACTACCGCGGTCTCATGGCGCAACGCTCAAGCCACTCGACCACCCCAGGGGGTACAAGTTGAACAACTTTTTGCACCTTATATGTTTGCGAGCTTGAAGCTGCTCATTGCGAAGAGAGTTATCATGGATTAAAGCAGCGTGTGATAAATTCTGGGGTCGAAGCTCTGTTGTGGATACTAATACATCTATTAAGAAGAATGGTAATGATGATATTGATAGACACAGTCGTTACCTGTTACAAGGCAATGCGCGGGATGGAGGCACTATCCGATAGAATATACCTCAATTAACGGTTAGGCACGAAGTTTTTTCGATTCATTTGTTTCTCTAAACACACTAGAGCAATAACGGGCGACCGCAGGATAGATTATATATATATTGCGTGCAGCAACTGTAACACTTGTCGATATGAATGCAACTTTTCCCTGTATTAGTTCAGCTTGTAGCATAAATAACAATACAAGAGGAAATTGTAAACTTAGCACAACTGAGGTTATCTCATTGGAGTATTCATCTGGGGAGGGGAGGGGAACACTCCGAATGGTAGGACTGCTATACCCTCGTTTATAGACTGCCCGGAGGCTTCGCGGTCCTGTTTCTTGTAGTTATAGGCTGTCCTGCAGCGCGGCTATTGCGTCGTACGTACGAGTAGAGCGAGCAGGGCAGAAGTTGCCGAGAAATAACGACAGATTCGTAAGGACTGAAGCATAGACAGGTGAATCTTGTTCCTGCGACATGAGTTGCTTTTTGTGTTTTCCGTTTCTGAAGGGTAAGAAAGAAGCGTCGACTGGTCAGACAGGCGGTAGAAATGCTCGGTATTTAGTTTGTCGCTGAAAATCAACTTGCAATGTGTGCAAGTAGATGTGAAGAAGGCCGAGTAGATGTGTCGACAGACATACAGAGAAGAGAATAAGTGGTTTGAAGCTTCTGTCAACTGACTTGTTCAGCTTTGTTTAGCTGCGGCTGCATGGGTCGTTTTGTTTGTCTCCTTTGTTTAATGTGTTACGTAAGATTGCGAAAGCTGAGGATGGTTTTGTTTGCTTCTCCGTCGTGGATCGAAGTCTGGACCACCACTCGGAATACGAATCCTTGAGCTTGTCTGTGAGTGGCGTCGTTACCCAGGTTGCCTGTGTGCCTGGGACAAAAACAAGCTGCTGTTATGAAAAATTTACGATACAGGACGGGTAAAAAAAAGAAAAAAAAAGAAGGAAGTCCTGTACACCCCCCTATCCGACGTGTGTTGTCGTTTTTCTGTTTTCCCGACCCAACCTCTTCCCTCAAACAGAAACTTAACAACACATAATAAATACACTACAATACATAATAAATACACTACAACAACCGATCAACACTATATACAATATGTACAGCCCAGCAGTGGAGGCCGGCTGGAAAATTCTTGTAGAGCGTTTTTGCGCGTCATCCTCCAATTGCGCGCTGCCCCCGGAGCCAGGTTGTTAACCCTCACTACCGCGGTCTCATGGCGCAACGCTCAAGCCACTCGACCACCCCAGGGGTTACAAGTTGAACAACTTTTTGCACCTTATATGTTTGCGAGCTTGAAGCTGCTCATTGCGAAGAGAGTTATCATGAATTAAAGCAGCGTGTGATAAATTCTGGGGTCGAAGCTCTGTAGTGGATACTAATACATCTATTAAGAAGAATGGTAATGATGATATTGATAGACACACTCGTTACCTGTTACAAGGCAATGCGCGGGATGGAGGCACTATCCGATAGAATATACCTCATTTACCGGTTAGGCACGAAATTTTTTCGATTCATTTGTTTCTCTAAACACACTAGAGCAATAACGGGCGACCGCAGTATAGATTATATATATATTGCGTGCAGCAACTGAACACTTGTCGATATGAATGCAACTTTTCCCTGTATTAGTTCAGCTTGTAGCATAAATAACAATACAAGAGCAAATTGTAAACTTAGCACAACTGAGGTTATCTCATTGGAGTATTCATCTGGGGAGGGGAGGGGAACACTCCAAATGGTAGGACTGCTATACCCTCGTTTATAGACTGCCCGGAGGCTTCGCGGTCCTGTTTCTTGTAGTTATAGGCTGTCCTGCAGCGCGGCTATTGCGTCGTACGTACGAGTAGAGCGAGCAGGGCAGAAGTTGCCGAGAAATAACGACAGATTCGTAAGGACTGAAGCATAGACAAGGTGAATCTTGTTCCTGCGACATGAGTTGCTTTCTGTGTTTTCCGTTTCTGAAGGGTAAGAAAGAAGCGTCGACTGGTCAGACAGGCGGTAGAAATGCTCGGTCTTTAGTTTGTGGCTGAAAATTAACTTGCAATGTGTGCAAGTAGATGTGAAGAAGGCCGAGTAGATGTGTCGACAGACGTACAGAGAAGAGAATAAGTGGTTTGAAGCCTCTGTCAACTGACTTGTTCAGCTTTGTTTAGCTGCGGCTGCATGGGTCGTTTTGTTTGTCTCCTTTGTTTAATGTGTTACGTAAGATTGCGAAAGCTGAGGATGGTTTTGTTTGCTTCTCCGTCGTGGATTCGAAGTCTGGACCACCACTCGGAATACGAATCCTTGAGCTTGTCTGTGGGTGGCGTCGTTACCCAGGTTGCCTGTGTGCCTGGGACAAAAACAAGCTGCTGTTATGAAAATTTTATGATACAGGACGGGTAAAAAAAAGAAAAAAAAAGGAAGTCCTGTACACCCCCCTATCCGACGTGTGTTGTCGTTTTTCTGTTTTCCCGACCCAACCTCTTCCCTCAAACAGAAACTTAACAACACATAATAAATACACTACAATACATAATAAATACACTACAACAACGGATCAACACTATATACAATATGTACAGCCCAGCAGTGGAGGCCGGCTGGGAAATTCTTGTAGAGCGTTTTTGCGCGTCATCCTCCAATTGCGCGCTGCCTCCGGAGCCAGGTTGTTAACCCTCACTACCGCGGTCTCATGGCGCAACGCTCAAGCCACTCGACCACCCCAGGGGGTAGAAGTTGAACAACTTTTTGCACCTTATATGTTTGCGAGCTTGAAGCTGCTCATTGCGAAGAGAGTTATCATGGATTAAAGCAGCGTGTGATAAATTCTGGGGTGGAAGCTCTGTTGTGGATACTAATACATCTATTAAGAATAATGGTAATGATGATATTGATAGACACAGTCGTTACCTGTTACAAGAAAATGCGCGAGATGGAGGCACTATCCGATAGAATATACCTCATTTAACGGTTAGGCACGAAGTTTTTTCGATTCATTTGTTTCTCTAAACACACTAGAGCAATAACGGGCGACCGCAGGATAGATTATATAAAGATTGCGTGCATCAACTGAACACTTGTCGATATGAATGCAACTTTTCCCTGTATTAGTTCAGCTTGTAGCATAAACAACAATACAAGAGGAAATTATAAACTTAGCACAACTGAGGTTATCTCATTGGAGTATTCATCTGGGGAGGGGAACACTCCGAATGGTAGGACTGCTATACCCTCGTTTATAGACTGCCCGGAGGCTTCGCGGTCCTGTTTCTTGTAGGTATAGGCTTTCCTGCAGCGCGGCTATTGCGTCGTACGTACGAGTAGAGCGAGCAGGGCAGAAGTTGCCGAGAAATAACGACAGATTCGTAAGGACTGAAGCATAGACAGGTGAATCTTGTTCCTGCGACATGAGTTGCTTTCTGTGTTTTCCGTTTCTGAAGGGTAAGAAAGAAGCGTCGACTGGTCAGACAGGCGGTAGAAATGCTCGGTCTTTATTCTGTGGCTGAAAATCAACTTGCAATGTGTGCAAGTAGATGTGAAGAAGGCCGAGTAGATGTGTCGACAGACGTACAGAGAAGAGAATGAGTGGTTTGAAGCCTCTGTCAACTGACTTGTTCAGCTTTGTTTAGCTGCGGCTGCATGGGTCGTTTTGTTTGTCTCCTTTGTTTTATGTGTTACGTAAGATTGCGAAAGCTGAGGATGGTTTTGTTTGCTTCTCCGTCGTGGTTCGAAGTCGCGACCACCACTCGGAATACGAATCCTTGAGCTTGTCTGTGGGTGGCGTCGTTACCCAGGTTGCCTGTGTGCCTGGGACAAAAACAAGCTGCTGTTATGAAAATTTTATGATACAGGACGGGTCAAAAAAAAGAAAAAAAAGAAGGAAATCCTGTACACCAACCTATCCGACGTGTGTTGTCGTTTTTCTGTTCTCCCGACCCAACCTCTTCCCTCAAACAGAAACTTAACAACACATAATAAATACACTACAACAACGGATCAACACTATATACAATATGTACAGCCCAGCAGTGGAGGCCGGCTGGAAAATTCTTGTAGAGCGTTTTTGCGCGTCATCCTCCAATTGCGCGCTGCCCCCGGAGCCAGGTTGTTAACCCTCACTACCGCGGTCTCATGGCGCAACGCTCAAGCCACTCGACCACCCCAGGGGGTACAAGTTGAACAACTTTTTGCACCTTATATGTTTGCGAGCTTGAAGCTGCTCATTGCGAAGAGAGTTATCATGGATTAAAGCAGCGTGTGATAAATTCTGGGGTGGAAGCTCTGTTGTGGATACTAATACATCTATTAAGAAGAATGGTAATGATGATATTAATAGACACAGTCGTTACCTGTTACAAGGAAATGCGCGGGATGGAGGCACTATCCGATAGAATATACCTCATTTAACGGTTAGGCACGAAGTTTTTTCGATTCATTTGTTTCTCTAAACACACTAGAGCAATAACGGGCGACCGCAGGATAGATTATATATATATTGCGTGCAGCAACTGAACACTTGTCGATATGAATGCAACTTTTCCCTGTATTAGTTCAGCTTGTAGCATAAATAACAATACAAGAGGAAATTGTAAACTTAGCACAACTGAGGTTATCTCATTGGAGTATTCATCTGGGGAGGGGAGGGGAACACTCCAAATTGTAGGACTGCTATACCCTCGTTTATAGACCGCCCGGAGGCTTCGCGGTCCTGTTTCTTGTAGTTATAGGCTGTCCTGCAGCGCGGCTATTGCGTCGTACGTACGAGTAGAGCGAGCAGGGCAGAAGTTGCCGAGAAATAACGACAGATTCGTAAGGACTGAAGCATAGACAGGTGAATCTTGTTCCTGCGACATGAGTTGCTTTCTGTGTTTTCCGTTTCTGAAGGGTAAGAAAGAAGCGTCGACTGGTCAGACAGGCGGTAGAAATGCTCGGTCTTTAGTTTGTGGCTGAAAATGAACTTGCAATGTGTGCATGTAGATGTGAAGAAGGCCGAGTAGATGTGTCGACAGACGTACAGAGAAGAGAATAAGTGGTTTGAAGCTTCTGTCAACTGACTTGTTCAGCTTTGTTTAGCTGCGGCTGCATGGGTGGTTTTTTTGTCTCCTTTGTTTAATGTGTTACGTAAGATTGCGAAAGCTGAGGATGGTTTTGTTTGCTTCTTCGTCGTGGTTCGAAGTCTGGACCACCACTCGGAATACGAATCCTTGAGCTTGTCTGTGGGTGGCGTCGTTACCCAGGTTGCCTGTGTGGCTGGGACAAAAACAAGCTGCTGTTATGAAAAATTTATGATACAGGACGGGTAAAAAAAAGAAAAAAAAGAAGGGAGTCCTGTACACCCCCCTATCCGACGTGTGTTGTCGTTTTTCTGTTTTCCCCACCCAACCTCTTCCCTCAAACAGAAACTTAACAACACATAATAAATACACTACAATACATAATAAATACACTACAACAACGGATCAACACTATATACAATATGTACAGCCCAGCAGTGGAGGCCGGCTGGAAAATCCTTGTAGAGCGTTTTTGCGCGTCATCCTCCAATTGCGCGCTGCCCCCGGAGCCAGGTTGTTAACCCTCACTACCGCGGTCTCATGGCGCAACGCTCAAGCCACTCGACCACCCCAGGGGGTACAAGTTGAACAACTTTTTGCACCTTATATGTTTGCGAGCTTGAAGCTGCTCATTGCGAAGAGAGTTATCATGGATTAAAGCAGCGTGTGATAAATTCTGGGGTCGAAGCTCTGTTGTGGATACTAATACATCTATTAAGAAGAATGGAAATGATGATATTGATAGACACAGTCGTTACCTGTATAATGAAGGAATGATGATAACAAACGGAAACAGCAAGCATCATCACAGAGTAAGGCACCACGAGATCGGCGCTCGAGCTCCTCCATCTTCCTCGTTCTGTCGCTATCTCCAATCTCCGACCTGCCCGTTTGGTTCGCCCAATAAACCTCTTTACATTTGGTGGATCGTGCTGGGTAACCACATCGCCTACAACCTGGAACTCCGATCTCGCACCCTGCCGTCGACCATGCAAGTTGACGCTGCCCAACAAACAATACCTCTCGCGGCCACTACTTGCCCCGGCCCGGTTCATCAGCGAGACCCCCCGATCTTTGCCGGCACCGAAGACCAGGACGTCGAGGACTGGCTGTCGTCATACGAGAAAGTCAGTGGACCCAACAGGTGGGATGACGCTGCTAAGCTAGGCATTGTCAATTTTTATCTCACCGACGTGGCCAAGCTGTGATATACGAACCACGAAACCGAGTTCGCGAATTGGTCCGCCTTCAAGGAGGCAATACGTGCCGTTTTTGGTCGTCCTGCCTTACGGAAGCTACGCGCCGAACAACGTCTGCGCACACGGGCACAGGGGCGAGGTGAAACTTTCACATCATATATAGAAGATGTGATTGATCTCTGCCGGCGCGTCGATGATTCCATGAGCGAGAGTGCGAAGATACAGCACATTATGAAGGGCGTCGACGATGACGTTTTCCAGATGCTTCTCGCGAAGTCTCCAAGCACTGTGGCAGAAGTAGTGACTTTGTGCCAAAGCTATGATGAATTGCGGAGGCAACGAGCTCAGACGCGACGCTCATTCCAGACAATCCAACCAGTGACCGCACTGGACGCTATGGCTGACCAGGCAAACCTTCTCGCGCAAATGAAAGACTTCGTGCGAGAGGAAGTGGCTCGGCAGCTTTCTCTGCTGCCTTTTGCTCAACGCCAGGAGCTCTCGCACCAACAGCCACTGCGACACCCACCACCATTGGCTCCCATGCTCCGACATGTGGTCCAGGAGCAGATTTCCGAGGCTATGCCGGTGCCCTTGCAGCAGCCCACCGTCACCGCGCCTCTTACTTACGCTGAGGCACTAAAGCGGCAGCAGCGACACCACCCCCTGTCGTTCCAGGGACTGCCGTATACCTCAGCCCCGACTCAGCCGTCCACCGCCTGGGTTCCTCCCATTGCCACCACAGCCTCGACACACCCGTCTGCCGCATGGACTGGTCCCCTCGTCGCCAATACTTGGAGAACGCGCGATAACCGGCCCATCTGTTTTGCGTGCGGCGGCCCTGGCCATATCGCCCGTTACTGCCGTCGTCGCGTTCCGGGATACACAGACGCCCGGACACAGAACAGCTTCATGGACCTTTCTCCATCCCGTCTGGAAAATTCTGACCCTCAGTCAAGCTCGTCTTCACGGGAATGTCCGCGTACTATGTCTGGTCGCTCACCTTCACCCCGTCGTCGCTCCCTGTCACCCATGCGTCGTCGGCCAGCTCCTGAACACGAGGGAAACTAACCGCCGCAGTTCAGGAGGCAAGAACTGCGCTGTCGAAATGCTCAAGTCCTCGGACATTGCCGTCGAATATTGTCGAAGTTTCTGTAGAAGGTACTCGAGCATATGCTCTAGTGGATACTGGTGCTGCCGTTTCCGTGATAGACGCTAAACTTTGCCGCAAGCTCCGTAAAGTGACGACGCCTCTTAACATGATGTCCTTGCAAACAGCGAATGGGGACCCGGTTCAGCCTGTAGCCGCCTGTACTGTCCGACTGATGATCGCGAATGACCACTACACTGTTGAGTTTATTGTCCTGTCGTCATGCTCACACGACATCATACTTGGATGGGATTTTTTATCGCGTAACCATGCCGTTATTGATTGTGCAAGATCGGAGCTTGAACTTTTCCCGTTTTACGACCAACCAACCAGCCGCATTCAGCCCGCCGTACACAAACTCGTCGTCAAAGAAGGCACTGAAATTCCTCCGACAGCAGCTGTGTTGCTCCCCGTGTTCTGTGACGGCATTAGGAACGAAGCTGCATTCTTTGAGCCATCAAGCCTCTTCCTTAGTCGAAGATCACTTCTTCTGCCTTATTCAACCCTCTCTATTTCTGAAGGAAACAGTGCTCTTTGCCTCATCAATCCCCTTCCGTATCCCGTTGAACTGTTTCAAGGTGAATCTCTTGGACACGTGCATGCCATTGATAAAGAACAAATTTTTACCATGCCGCCAGATTGTTCCGGTGACTACGACGCCATAAGTGCCCTCAACCCTTCCAATATACCACCTTGCGAGCTTTTCGATTCATCGATTGCCGACGGACTATCGCCATCTGAACGCTCTGCGCTCCTTCAGCTGCTCTACCAGTTTCGTGAATCCTTTGACGTTGCTCAACCTACCCTTGGCCGAACTCCCAGTTTTTTCCACCGCATCGACACAGGTTCCAACGCGCCAGTACGACAGCGACCATACCGTGTTTCCGCCACAGAACGTCAGGTTATCACCGAACACGTTGACGATATGCTCAAGCGCGACGTTATCCGACCTTCCCAAAGTCCATGGGCATCACCTGTCGTTCTTGTTAAGAAGAAGGATGGTGCAATTCGCTTCTGCGTTGATTACAGGCACTTAAATAAGATCACTCGCAAAGACGTATACCCTTTGCCCAGGATTGATGACGCCCTTGATTGCTTACAAGGTGCCGAGTTTTCTTCGTCGTTAGATTTGCGTTCGGGGTATTGGCAGGTGCCCTTAGCAGATGGTGATCGTCCAAAAACAGCATTCGTGACACCGGACGGGCTATATGAGTTCAATGTCATGCCCTTCGGCCTCTGCAATGCGCCGGCCACATTCGAGCGCATGATGGACTCGGTTCTGCGGGGTTTGAAATGGAACATATGCCTCTGCTACCTCGACGATATCGTCGTCTTTGCACCCGATTTCGCAACACACCTTGTACGCCTGAAGCATGTCCTCACGTGTCTGAAGAATGCGCAGCTCCAACTGAATCTAAAGAAATGCCACTTCGCTGCTCGGACGCTCACCGTTCTCGGTCACGTCGTATCAAAGGATGGTGTTCTTCCCGACCCGGCTAAACTACGCGCTGTTGCTGAATTCCCCAAACCAACGACTGTAAAACAGTTACGCAGCTTCGTAGGATTGTGCTCCTACTTTCGTCGGTTTGTGCGCAACTTTGCCTCCATAATTGCCCCTTTGACCCAACTTTTAAGCAGTGCCAACGACATCTCATCATGGTCTTCCGAATGTGATCACGCATTTACCACTCTTCGCCGTCTCCTGACATCACCGCCTATATTGCGCCACTATGATCCCACGGCTGCAACTGAAATCCATACAGACGCCAGCGGTGTCGGTCGCGGTGCAGTTCTCGCTCAACGCAAGCCTGGATCCCCTGAGTATGTCGTCGCCTACGCCAGCAGAACGCTCAACAAGGCTGAGGTAAACTACAGTGTTACCAAAAAAGAGTGCTTAGCCATACTTTGGGCAATTGTGAAATTTCGCCCATACTTATATGGCCGCACCTTTGCTGTAGTTACAGACCATCATGCCTTATGTTGGTTGTCGTCGCTGAAGGATCCATCAGGTCGCCTTGCTCGTTGGGCTCTGCGACTTCAAGAGTATGACATCCGCGTCGTGTACCGTTCCGGCCGCCAACATGCTGATGCTGATGCGCTTTCGCGATCACCACTGTCGACTGAGGCTGCCTCTATATCTTCTATGGAACACGCACTGTCTGCTCTTGACATCGACACAATGACCTCTGCACAGCGCGACGATCCATGGATAACTTCGCTTCTGGACGTCTTATCTGGGGTACCGACACTTCCCATCACTCGAGCAATGCGACGCCAGGCTTTGCACTTCACCATTCGAGGTGGCCTCTTGTACCGGCGCAATTACTCACCAGACGGCAGGAAGTGGCTGCTCGTTATTCCCCGAAAGCTGCGCTCTACAATCTGTGCATCATTTCACTCCGACCCGCAATGCGCTCACGCCGGTGTCTTCAAGACCTACGAGCGTTTAAGGAAGCGGTACTACTGGCGGGGGATGTTTACTTTTGTTCGACAGTTTATTCGCGGCTGCCACGAGTGTCAGCGACGAAAACAGCCACCGAATGCAGGAGCAGCTCCACTACAGCCGCTTGCGTGCCCTGACCGCCCATTCGATCGCGTCGGAATCGACCTTTATGGACCACTGCCATTGACCACAGCAGGTAACCGGTGGGCTATCGTTGCTGTAGATCACCTGACACGGTACGCCGAAACCGCTGCTCTTCCTACGGCGACCGCTCAGGACGTCGCATCTTTCATCCTCCATCGGTTTGTGTTGCGTCACGGCCCTCCTCGCGAGCTCCTCAGTGACCGGGGCCGTGTATTTCTATCCGACGTAATCCAAGCACTTCTCCATCAGTGCCATATTGTACACCGGATGAGTACTGCTTACCACCCTCAGACGAATGGCCTGACTGAGCGGTTTAATCGGACCCTGGGTGACATGCTCGCGACGCATGTGGCATCTGACCAAACGAACTGGGACCTGGTTCTTCCGTTTGCGACCTACGCGTACAACACCGCTACCCAAGTCACCACAGGCTTTTCTCCATTCTACCTTCTATACGGACGTCAACCATCGCACACAATTGACACTTTGCTGCCATACGCACCAGATGTATCTGAGTGCACGACCGTGTCTGAAGCCGCCCGTCACGCCGAAGAATGCCGCCAACTAGCGAAGCAGTTTACTACGGCTGACCAGCAACGCCAGAAAAAGGCCCACGATGACGACCACCCTCCTGCCGCCAAGTTCGCCCCTGGAACCCTTGTATGGCTGTATGTACCACCCTGTGCACCTGGTTTGTCTACCAAGCTACTTTCAAATTACCATGGCCCATACCGCGTGGTAGAGCGCACATCGCCCGTCAATTACGCCATCGAACCGCTTACGCCACCCGGTGACCATCGTCGGCGTGGACACGATATTGTTCACGTGGACCGCTTGAAGCCGTACTTCGACCCACTCGTTCCTACTTGTTAGATCGCCAGGATGGCTTGATCTTTCTCGACGGGGGCAATTATAATGAAGGAATGATGATAACAAACGGAAACAGCAAGCATCATCACAGAGTAAGGCACCACGAGATCGGCGCTCGAGCTCCTCCATCTTCCTCGTTCTGTCGCTATCTCCAATCTCCGACCTGCCCGTTTGGTTCGCCCAATAAACCTCTTTACACCTGTTACAAGGCAATGCGCGGGATGGAGGCACTATCCGATAGAATATACCTCAATTAACGGTTAGGCACGAAGTTTTTTCGATTCATTTGTTTCTCTAAACACACTAGAGCAATAACGGGCGACCGCAGGATAGATTATATATATATTGCGTGCAGCAACTGAACACTTGTCGATATGAATGCAACTTTTCCCTGTATTAGTTCAGCTTGTAGCATGAATAACAATACAAGAGGAAATTGTAAACTTAACACAACTGAGGTTATCTCAATGGAGTATTCATCTGGGGAGAGGAGGGGAACACTCCGAATGGTAGGACTGCTATACCCTCGTTTATAGACTGCCCGGAGGCTTCGCGGTCCTGTTTTTTGTAGTTATAGGCTGTCCTGCAGCGCGGCTATTGCGTCGTACGTACGAGTAGAGCGAGCAGGGCAGAAGTTGCCGAGAAATAACGACAGATTCGTAAGGACTGAAGCATAGACAGGTGAATCTTGTTCCTGCGACATGAGTTGCTTTTTGTGTTTTCCGTTTCTGAAGGATAAGAAAGAAGCGTCGACTGGTCAGACAGGCGGTAGAAATGCTCGGTATTTAGTTTGTCGCTGAAAATCAACTTGCAATGTGTGCAAGTAGATGTGAAGAAGGCCGAGTAGATGTGTCGACAGACATACAGAGAAGAGAATAAGTGGTTTGAAGCTTCTGTCAACTGACTTGTTCAGCTTTGTTTAGCTGCGGCTGCATGGGTCGTTTTGTTTGTCTCCTTTGTTTAATGTGTTACGTAAGATTGCGAAAGCTGAGGATGGTTTTGTTTGCTTCTCCGTCGTGGATCGAAGTCTGGACCACCACTCGGAATACGAATCCTTGAGCTTGTCTGTGGGTGGCGTCGTTACCCAGGTTGCCTGTGTGCCTGGGACAAAAACAAGCTGCTGTTATGAAAAATTTATGATACAGGTTGGGTAAAAAAAAGAAAAAAAAGAAGGGAGTCCTGTACACCCCCTTATCCGACGTGTGTTGTCGTTTTTCTGTTTTCCCCACCCAACCTCTTCCCTCAAACAGAAACTTAACAACACATAATAAATACACTACAATACATAATAAATACACTACAACAACGGATCAACACTATATACAATATGTACAGCCCAGCAGTGGAGGCCGGCTGGAAAATTCTTGTAGAGCGTTTTTGCGCGTCATCCTCCAATTGCGCGCTGCCCCCGGAGCCAGGTTGTTAACCCTCACTACCGCGGTCTCATGGCGCAACGCTCAAGCCACTCGACCACCCCAGGGGTTACAAGTTGAACAACTTTTTGCACCTTATATGTTTGCGAGCTTGAAGCTGCTCATTGCGAAGAGAGTTATCATGGATTAATGCAGCGTGTGATAAATTTTGGGGTGGACGCTCTGTTGTGGATACTAATACATCTATTAAGAAGAATGGTAATGATGATATTGATAGACACAGTCGTTACCTGTTACAAGGAAATGCGCGGGATGGAGGCACTATCCGATAGAATATACCTCATTTACCGGTTAGGCACGAAATTTTTTCGATTCATTTGTTTCTCTAAACACACTAGAGCAATAACGGGCGACCGCAGTATAGATTATATATATATTGCGTGCAGCAACTGAACACTTGTCGATATGAATGCAACTTTTCCCTGTATTAGTTCAGCTTGTAGCATAAATAACAATACAAGAGCAAATTGTAAACTTAGCACAACTGAGGTTATCTCATTGGAGTATTCATCTGGGGAGGGGAGGGGAACACTCCGAATGGTAGGACTGCTATACCCTCGTTTATAGACTGCCCGGAGGCTTCGCGGTCCTGTTTTTTGTAGTTATAGGCTGTCCTGCAGCGCGGCTATTGCGTCGTACGTACGAGTAGAGCGAGCAGGGCAGAAGTTGCCGAGAAATAACGACAGATTCGTAAGGACTGAAGCATAGACAGGTGAATCTTGTTCCTGCGACATGAGTTGCTTTTTGTGTTTTCCGTTTCTGAAGGGTAAGAAAGAAGCGTCGACTGGTCAGACAGGCGGTAGAAATGCTCGGTATTTAGTTTGTCGCTGAAAATCAACTTGCAATGTGTGCAAGTAGATGTGAAGAAGGCCGAGTAGATGTGTCGACAGACATACAGAGAAGAGAATAAGTGGTTTGAAGCTTCTGTCAACTGACTTGTTCAGCTTTGTTTAGCTGCGGCTGCATGGGTCGTTTTGTTTGTCTCCTTTGTTTAATGTGTTACGTAAGATTGCGAAAGCTGAGGATGGTTTTGTTTGCTTCTCCGTCGTGGATCGAAGTCTGGACCACCACTCGGAATACGAATCCTTGAGCTTGTCTGTGGGTGGCGTCGTTACCCAGGTTGCCTGTGTGCCTGGGACAAAAACAAGCTGCTGTTATGAAAAATTTATGATACAGGTTGGGTAAAAAAAAGAAAAAAAAGAAGGGAGTCCTGTACACCCCCTTATCCGACGTGTGTTGTCGTTTTTCTGTTTTCCCCACCCAACCTCTTCCCTCAAACAGAAACTTAACAACACATAATAAATACACTACAATACATAATAAATACACTACAACAACGGATCAACACTATATACAATATGTACAGCCCAGCAGTGGAGGCCGGCTGGAAAATTCTTGTAGAGCGTTTTTGCGCGTCATCCTCCAATTGCGCGCTGCCCCCGGAGCCAGGTTGTTAACCCTCACTACCGCGGTCTCATGGCGCAACGCTCAAGCCACTCGACCACCCCAGCGGTTACAAGTTGAACAACTTTTTGCACCTTATATGTTTGCGAGCTTGAAGCTGCTCATTGCGAAGAGAGTTATCATGGATTAAAGCAGCGTGTGATAAATTCTGGGGTGGAAGCTCTGTTGTGGATACTAATACATCTATTAAGAAGAATGGTAATGATGATATTGATAGACACAGTCGTTACCTGTTACAAGGAAATGCGTGGGATGGAGGCACTATCCGATAGAATATACCTCATTTACCGGTTAGGCACGAAATTTTTTCGATTCATTTGTTTCTCTAAACACACTAGAGCAATAACGGGCGACCGCAGGATAGATTATATATATATTGCGTGAAGCAACTGAACACTTGTCGATATGAATGCAACTTTTCCCTGTATTAGTTCAGCTTGTAGCATAAATAACAATACAAGAGGAAATTGTAAACTTAGCACAACTGAGGTTATCTCATTGGAGTATTCATCTGGGGAGGGGAGGGGAACACTCCGAATGGTAGGACTGCTATACCCTCGTTTATAGACTGCCCGGAGGCTTCGCGGTCCTGTTTTTTGTAGTTATAGGCTGTCCTGCAGCGCGGCTATTGCGTCGTACGTACGAGTAGAGCGAGCAGGGCAGAAGTTGCCGAGAAATAACGACAGATTCGTAAGGACTGAAGCATAGACAGGTGAATCTTGTTCCTGCGACATGAGTTGCTTTTTGTGTTTTCCGTTTCTGAAGGGTAAGAAAGAAGCGTCGACTGGTCAGACAGGCGGTAGAAATGCTCGGTATTTAGTTTGTCGCTGAAAATCAACTTGCAATGTGTGCAAGTAGATGTGAAGAAGGCCGAGTAGATGTGTCGACAGACATACAGAGAAGAGAATAAGTGGTTTGAAGCTTCTGTCAACTGACTTGTTCAGCTTTGTTTAGCTGCGGCTGCATGGGTCGTTTTGTTTGTCTCCTTTGTTTAATGTGTTACGTAAGATTGCGAAAGCTGAGGATGGTTTTGTTTGCTTCTCCGTCGTGGATCGAAGTCTGGACCACCACTCGGAATACGAATCCTTGAGCTTGTCTGTGGGTGGCGTCGTTACCCAGGTTGCCTGTGTGCCTGGGACAAAAACAAGCTGCTGTTATGAAAAATTTATGATACAGGTTGGGTAAAAAAAAGAAAAAAAAGAAGGGAGTCCTGTACACCCCCTTATCCGACGTGTGTTGTCGTTTTTCTGTTTTCCCCACCCAACCTCTTCCCTCAAACAGAAACTTAACAACACATAATAAATACACTACAATACATAATAAATACACTACAACAACGGATCAACACTATATACAATATGTACAGCCCAGCAGTGGAGGCCGGCTGGAAAATTCTTGTAGAGCGTTTTTGCGCGTCATCCTCCAATTGCGCGCTGCCCCCGGAGCCAGGTTGTTAACCCTCACTACCGCGGTCTCGTGGCGCAACGCTCAAGCCACTCGACCACCCCAGCGGTTACAAGTTGAACAACTTTTTGCACCTTATATGTTTGCGAGCTTGAAGCTGCTCATTGCGAAGAGAGTTATCATGGATTAAAGCAGCGTGTGATAAATTCTGGGGTGGAAGCTCTGTTGTGGATACTAATACATCTATTAAGAAGAATGGTAATGATGATATTGATAGACACAGTCGTTACCTGTTACAAGGAAATGCGTGGGATGGAGGCACTATCCGATAGAATATACCTCATTTACCGGTTAGGCACGAAATTTTTTCGATTCATTTGTTTCTCTAAACACACTAGAGCAATAACGGGCGACCGCAGGATAGATTATATATATATTGCGTGAAGCAACTGAACACTTGTCGATATGAATGCAACTTTTCCCTGTATTAGTTCAGCTTGTAGCATAAATAACAATACAAGAGGAAATTGTAAACTTAGCACAACTGAGGTTATCTCATTGGAGTATTCATCTGGGGAGGGGAGGGGAACACTCCGAATGGTAGGACTGCTATACCCTCGTTTATAGACTGCCCGGAGGCTTCGCGGTCCTGTTTTTTGTAGGTATAGGCTGTCCTGCAGCGCGGCTATTGCGTCGTACGTACGAGTAGAGCGAGCAGGGCAGAAGTTGCCGAGAAATAACGACAGATTCGTAAGGACTGAAGCATAGACAGGTGAATCTTGTTCCTGCGACATGAGTTGCTTTTTGTGTTTTCCGTTTCTGAAGGGTAAGAAAGAAGCGTCGACTGGTCAGACAGGCGGTAGAAATGCTCGGTATTTAGTTTGTCGCTGAAAATCAACTTGCAATGTGTGCAAGTAGATGTGAAGAAGGCCGAGTAGATGTGTCGACAGACATACAGAGAAGAGAATAAGTGGTTTGAAGCTTCTGTCAACTGACTTGTTCAGCTTTGTTTAGCTGCGGCTGCATGGGTCGTTTTGTTTGTCTCCTTTGTTTAATATGTTACGTAAGATTGCGAAAGCTGAGGATGGTTTTGTTTGCTTCTCCGTCGTGGATCGAAGTCTGGACCACCACTCGGAATACGAATCCTTGAGCTTGTCTGTGGGTGGCGTCGTTACCCAGGTTGCCTGTGTGCCTGGGACAAAAACAAGCTGCTGTTATGAAAATTTATGATACAGGTTGGGTAAAAAAAAGAAAAAAAAGAAGGGAGTCCTGTACACCCCCTTATCCGACGTGTGTTGTCGTTTTTCTGTTTTCCCCACCCAACCTCTTCCCTCAAACAGAAACTTAACAACACATAATAAATACACTACAATACATAATAAATACACTACAACAACGGATCAACACTATATACAATATGTACAGCCCAGCAGTGGAGGCCGGCTGGAAAATTCTTGTAGAGCGTTTTTGCGCGTCATCCTCCAATTGCGCGCTGCCCCCGGAGCCAGGTTGTTAACCCTCACTACCGCGGTCTCATGGCGCAACGCTCAAGCCACTCGACCACCCCAGCGGTTACAAGTTGAACAACTTTTTGCACCTTATATGTTTGCGAGCTTGAAGCTGCTCATTGCGAAGAGAGTTATCATGGATTAAAGCAGCGTGTGATAAATTCTGGGGTGGAAGCTCTGTTGTGGATACTAATACATCTATTAAGAAGAATGGTAATGATGATATTGATAGACACAGTCGTTACCTGTTACAAGGAAATGCGTGGGATGGAGGCACTATCCGATAGAATATACCTCATTTACCGGTTAGGCACGAAATTTTTTCGATTCATTTGTTTCTCTAAACACACTAGAGCAATAACGGGCGACCGCAGGATAGATTATATATATATTGCGTGAAGCAACTGAACACTTGTCGATATGAATGCAACTTTTCCCTGTATTAGTTCAGCTTGTAGCATAAATAACAATACAAGAGGAAATTGTAACTTAGCACAACTGAGGTTATCTCATTGGAGTATTCATCTGGGGAGGGGAGGGGAACACTCCGAATGGTAGGACTGCTATACCCTCGTTTATAGACTGCCCGGAGGCTTCGCGGTCCTGTTTCTTGTAGTTATAGGCTGTCCTGCAGCGCGGCTATTGCGTCGTACGTACGAGTAGAGCGAGCAGGGCAGAAGTTGCCGAGAAATAACGACAGATTCGTAAGGACTGAAGCATAGACAGGTAATCTTGTTCCTGCGACATGAGTTGCTTTTTGTGTTTTCCGTTTCTGAAGGGTAAGAAAGAAAGCGTCGACTGGTCAGACAGGCGGTAGAAATGCTCGGTATTTAGTTTGTCGCTGAAAATCAACTTGCAATGTGTGCAAGTAGATGTGAAGAAGGCCGAGTAGATGTGTCGACAGACATACAGAGAAGAGAATAAGTGGTTTGAAGCTTCTGTCAACTGACTTGTTCAGCTTTGTTTAGCTGCGGCTGCATGGGTCGTTTTGTTTGTCTCCTTTGTTTAATGTGTTACGTAAGATTGCGAAAGCTGAGGATGGTTTTGTTTGCTTCTCCGTCGTGGATCGAAGTCTGGACCACCACTCGGAATACGAATCCTTGAGCTTGTCTGTGGGTGGCGTCGTTACCCAGGTTGCCTGTGTGCCTGGGACAAAAACAGCTGCTGTTATGAAAAATTT
>WOVY01005777.1:0-2500 GCA_013436015.1 Rhipicephalus annulatus
ACGCGTGTGACGTCATCATCTCCTCGACGCCGCTTCGCGTCACCACCGCCGGGAAACTAGCCAGCGCGGCCGATGGAGGTGAGGTCGCTGGAAAATCTTTGCTGCCGACTCGGATACCTCCACCTATCTTCATGCTGAAGAATAAGGTTAATGTACTTATTGATGGCGTTTCTACCATGGCTTTAGTCGACACGGGAGCAAACTGTTTCTGTCATGAGTGTGGTGTTCAAAATCTGCTGGGACGCAAGGTTATGTTTCATTGGGACCACAGCACAAGCTTTCGTGGAGTGAGTGGGGACTCATTATACCCGGTTGGTGTGTGTAACGTGGATGTCTCCTTGGGTGGTCAAACCTTTAACACTGAGTTTACCGTGCTTCCGCGTTCCACACACGATGTAATTCTCGGCATTGACTTTTTGAAATTGTGTGGCGCCAATGTTGACTGCCGAACAGGAGAACTCAGTATTTGCGGAAGTGTGTCCTCTGCGCTCTTAGAAGAATCATCCCAGCAAGAGAGTGTGTTTTGTGTTTCTGAAGACACTGTTGTGCCCGCTTTATCCGCGATGCGCGTTCCTGTTGTTTGTTCGTCTTCTGTTAGTACTTCGTTCGATGTTGCAGTGGAACCGGTCCATAGAAACTGTCTTAAGAAAAATGTGTTGGTTCCGTATTGTATGGTTTCAGTTACCGATGGATGCGCAGGGCTATGGACGCTAAATTGCTCCACTGAAGCAGTAGTGCTGTCTCAAGGCCTAAAACTTGCTACGTTTCAGGGAGAGTCATTTATACCTATGGCAGTGCTTACAGAACTACCGGATACAGCACAAACCAGTGTCTCGCACACCGCAAACGAACACATGCTCGGAATGGTAGCTACATCGCTCAGTGACCATGAACGTCGTGTTTTGATGGCCCTGCTTTCGAAACACTCTTCAATATTCGACTTTGCACAGCACGACGGCCCCACATCGATTCCTGCATCCCGTACTCGCCATCGCATCAACACAGGATCCGCTGAACCGATTCGTCAAAAACCATATCGTGTGTCCTCTGCGGAGCGAAAGATCATCAGCGCTCAAGTCGAAGAAATGATGGGTAAAGGAGTAATTCGGGAATCGTCTAGCCCTTGGGCAGCTCCAGTGATACTGGTGAAGAAGAAAGACGGCACGTGGCGATTCTGTGTCGATTACCGTCGCCTAAATGCCGTTACTAGGAAAGACGTATACCCACTCCCACGAATTGACGACGCCATCGATTGCCTCTTTGCGGCTTCTTACTTCTCTTCTGTGGATTTACGATCAGGTTACTGGCAAATCCCTATGCACCCGGATGACAGAGAGAAGACCGCTTTTGTAACGCCCGACGGACTATTTGAATTCAACGTGATGCCTTTCGGGCTTTGTAACGCCCCCGCAACGTTTGAAAGGTTCATGGACACTATACTTCGCGGTTTGAAGTGGGAAGTTTGTATGTGCTACCTAGACGACGTTTGTGATCTTCGGCCGAACATTTCGTGAGCATAACGAGCGCCTGGACTTGGTACTAAACTGCTTGAGGAAGGCCGGCCTTGTGCTTAATTCTAAAAAGTGCCATTTTGGTGAACGACAGACACTTGTGCTGGGACACCTGATCGACAAAGAAGGTATACGACCAGATCCACAAAAGACAACAGCTGTGGAGGCATTCGAGGCACCTCGCTCTGTGAAGCAGCTACGAAGTTTTTTAGGGTTATGCTCCTACTTTCGCCGTTTCATTCCCAAATTTGCTGACATAGCTCATCCGCTCACATGCCTTCTCCAAAAAGGTGTTCCTTTAGAGTGGAGCTCGGAATGCGACTCATCGTTTCGGCAGCTAAAGCTACTGTTGACGTCCCAGCCTATTCTTCGCCACTTCAATCCGTCATCACCGACAGAAGTTCATACCGATGCTAGTGGTGTTGGCATTGGCGCCGTACTAGTTCAGCGTGTCGGCGACAGCGAGCATGTGATATCGTACGCTAGCCGCTCATTGAGTCGCCCCGAGCGCAACTACACTGTCACCGAACAAGAGTGTCTGGCGGTCGTCTTCGCTGTGCAACGGTTCCGATCGTATCTCTACGGGCGCCCCTTTACTGTCGTCACGGATCATCACTCTCTATGCTGGCTTGTGAATCTTCGGGATCCCTCTGGTCGACTAGCACGCTGGGCGCTCCGTCTGCAGGAGTATGATTTCGTTGTTTCCTACAAGAGCGGCCGGCGACACGCTGATGCTGATTGTCTCTCTCGCCTGCCACTCCCAACGACTGAATGTGACGCGGACAACTTTGATGAATACATCGCTTTTGTGTCCACGGGATTTCCGGATATGGATACCTTCATATCAGAGCAGAGGAAAGACGACAGCTTACAGCCGCTATTCGCGGCCGCGCGGGAGTCCGCTGCAGACAATCGTTTTCGCTTACGTGACGGCGCCCTATATAAGACGAACTTCTCGGCTACCGGTGCGCGCTACCTTTTGGTTGTCC
>WOVY01005777.1:7500-219451 GCA_013436015.1 Rhipicephalus annulatus
AGGAAGCGCAAGACCCCGGACACATGAATATGTATCATTTGCACGCAAATATGGCTCAAGGCTCAGGGCAAATAGCACAGGAGACAATGTACATCCCTGACGGACCCCACGGGTTATGGAAAAGGCAGCACTTTCCCAGTCATCCAGAACTAGTGTACTTTTCAGACCAGTGTAGGTATTTCTAATCGTTTCCACAAACCAACGAGAAAAGCCGAACGCTGTGAGCACATTAAAGATATGCGCGTGCTCTAGTCGGTCAAACGCTTTTTAGTGGTCCAAAGACACAAGGATACCCCACGCAGATCGTGACAGAGTATAGGCTATGTTATCACGTGTGGTAAATTACAAGCTGTATATTTCTCGTCCAATCGCTGATGAAGTCTGGTGATGACCAACCAGGGTGTTCAACAGATCCCTCAAACGTTGAACGGCTACCGCAGCGAATATCTTATAGTCAACGTTGAGGAGCGTGATCGGCCTCCAATCTTCAGGATTAACAGAGGAAGCATCACCTTTTGGAATAAGCACAATGCGACCATCTCGAAAACTGAATGGAAAGACACCATCCTCGTAGCATCGCCGGATAACCGCGGTAAAGGTAGCACTAATCTGATTCCAAAATGTCAAGTAAAACTCAACAGGAAAACCGCCTGGCCCAGGGGCCGTTCCACGTTTCATAGATTTCAGTGCCGCCTTTACCTCTTCAGCTGACGGAGGGATGTGCAGGCAATCCGCAGCTTCTTTAGGAATAAGGGGCAAACTTCTAAGCATTGGCGGTGTATTATCACAGTTAGTCCACATGGCCGAACACAACATTGCTTCAAAATGCGCCAAGAAAACAGATCGATCATGCGTAGGAAGCGGCTGCGCAGGTGGTATTTGTGCTGTCATAGAGGCAGATGGCTGTGATTGCCCCCCCCCCCCCCCCAAAAAAAAAACAAATGTCTCGCGTAGCGCAGCACCTCGGGTAGTGCACAAGGATTGTGTCTACAGCGCCATGCTGCTGCCGCCAGGGACGAAGCAGCAGTCAAGCGCTGAAAGCGGTCACGCAGTTCACGCTGCCAAGCTCGCATCAGAGGAGAAGGCGTTCCGGCGCGCAAAGCAATGCGTAACTTCATCGCAGTATCAGCAACTTCTTCAGAAACGCGTCGACGAAGCGAACGCCCCTCTACTGCGCAGTGTAGGTGCCACTGTGTTTTAAGCGCATCCCAATCTTCAGGACCAGACTCCGTGAGCGACACACGAATTGCGCGTGACAAAACTGATTTCGAGCGCGCGTCCTGCAGGACGCCAACATCAAGAGGCCATGGCTTTTCCGAAAAAGAAAATGAAACTTCGAGCTTCAAGACAATAAGCCGATGATCAGATACGTACACAGGATAAGGAGGGAAGGACGGAACGCATAAATCGGAGACAAACGCCTCTACGCACGTGGGATATATATAAGCCCGGTTGAGCCTGCTGAAGGATCGTCCTCGTCGCCATGTCCAAACAAAGGTATTTCCGTGCACTACATTGTGCGCGTCCAGTAATGAAAAGTGGTGGACAAGGCGTCACAGCTCGCGTGAATTCCAAGCAGACCGGCCTCAGCCAGGACCTTGTACATCGGGTCGCGTATATAGAACGCAGTTGAAGTCGCCAATCAGAGTGAGATCACGACCGCCAAGAAAAAACACATACAGGTCTCTCAAAAAGTCATTAGACTGTCCAGCTTGTGATGGTTCATACACATACAATATCCTTAATCTGAAAGAAAAGTAGCTACAGTCTAAATCCAAAACCCTGCCCACACCATCGTAAAAAGCGTGATGATCCCGTAATAGAGCCCGAATAAAAATAATAATATCTACTCTCGTGAAACGTGATGTAGTGAAAGAGAAATAAACGTCTCGGTTGAACTTTCATTTAAAAGCAAGTACGTTGGATAGCGAGAGAAAATTCCTGGAGTCACAAAACATCATAATTTGCAGCATGGGTGACACAATTCACTTCAGCCTGCTTTGCCGAACTGCGAAAACCCTGAACGTTCAATGAAATAATATGCAGTGTAGTAGCCATAATGAAAAGTAAAGACTAACCTGGACGCATAGTTCTAGATGGTGTCCTGGAAAGTGTCCAGGAGACACTTTCTCAACCAAATCTCAACGCATTGTTCGACCCTCCAGAAGAAGGTCGAGGTTTTTTGGAGCGTTGGGATTTACAACGGCCATCACTGCGTTCATCGGAGCAAGAGCTGGAAGTGTGCCCTCACTTGGTTTCACGCGGAGCTCCCATGTCGACGTCGAAATCGGCAAGGCTAGACAGTCCGATGCTACTATCTAGTCCCAGGCTGAAGCCGTCTTCCGAAGACGTGTCCTGAGGAGGTAGGGACTGAGCCGCCGGCAAGCTTGGATCCACATCCTTGATGCTGGCAGTACTGTCCACGTTTCGGCAGGCCGGTGTAGGCACCCTTTGTGTGGTCGATTTTTTACGTGTACGACGCGATGTCGAAGTGGTTGGAGCGGCCGCAACAGAACAGACTGTGGTATTTTCGCCACTGTTTTCCGAAATAACAGGGGTCGTAGGGTCCACTACAACAACAGCAGCCTGAGAACTGGGGTCATTTGTGCACTGAATATCAAGTGGCGTAGTAGAAGAGACGCCGACGCCGTTTGCAGGGCAGTGCGCTGCGTCTTTCGAAGCGCACGGTTCCTGCACCAGCGGGGAGGCCGAGGCGCCAAGCGTCGCATCGACGATCGCGCTTTCGTTGTGCGCTTCGTTTGAAGGAACTTGTAGGGGTGAGGCCAGCACAGCGTCGATGACCTCCTTGCGTTCCCCGAGTCGGTAGTTGGTTCCATCGCCGGTGTCAGTGGTGGAAAGGCACCAGCGGCAGCGTCTGTGTAAGAGCGGCGGACAGGGCAAACCACAGTTGGGCGGCCGTCCCCGCAACGTCGACACGGGCGGTCACATCCTTCACTAACGTGACCGTGCACACCGCAGCGACCACAATACGGTGTTTTGCCCTAGGCTTGTAGATGGTCCCCTGAGCCGCATCTTCGAGATACACGCTGCAGACCATGGTATAGTCGAACGTGGCCCGGTGACTGGAGATGCGCAGCTAATTCGGCACAGGATTAGCGGCGTTCATCTCCATTCGAACATACCGCGTTCCAGTGAGTACGCCACGTCGCTTACTCATCAAACCACTGGCGACAGTTAGCGCCTTGCCATATTGGGATATTGCTTGGACGAAAGCTTCGGTTGAGACGAACGATGGCGGGAACAGGCAGGCGACGTTGGTCACTTGTGGGCCAACGGGGACGACATGAACACGCTCGCCGCCAATCACCAGGACGATTAGAGACATGGAGGACATGCTTTTCACGGTGACTTGGAAATTTTGAGCTCCCTGATGCTGCACGCAGTATACCTCTGAGAGGCCGACTATTGAGGCTGTTGCATCAGTGACGGTCTCGGCACTAGTCCCCGTAGGGACAACAACGTCGAAGACAAGAGCCTTCGAAGGCGTCCAAGACGCGACGGGCACCATGACACCTACTGACGGACGCCCCTGACGTAGAGCGCACAGGGACGTCTTTAGCACTTGGAAACCGGAGTCAGGAGCCGACGTGAAGCGCGTCTGCACTCATCGGCGCTCGCAGCGTCTTACTGTGCCATTATTAGTTGCAAAAAAGCCGTTTTCATTACCTCAACAATATGTAAACACAATAATACTTGGTGTATTTAGAAAAAAATAGTTAACGATTTAGAGTACTAGGTACTCTACTATGGGAGAGCATAACTCCGTCCCGTGGGGGTGATGAACCTTCACCATAACACACATTTTAGAAAAAATTTATTGCCACAAATGTCATTAACACTCAACAGAACATTTCCGTCTTAGACATACTCTAACGATGATGACAAGACAGACGTCATTTACATGAACATGGATATGAGATGACGTTGAAAAAACATGTACATTTGATGGTTCACACAAACACAACCACAAAATACTTCAAAGTAAACAAGAGACAAATAAAACATAATTATGTACATTTTGCATATTTACATGTTGGCATGCCATTTCTGCCGGCACATCGACAGATCAGCCTACCAATACCAGGCCGGCCGAAAGACAAGTTTCACTCGTCCGTCATAGACCGACACAAAAGGGCAAGACCAGTGCCGAAGGAATTCCTCTTCACCGAGGAAGAAGAGCTCCTCCCACAAAACAGACAGCAGCTCCGAGTACAATCGTTCTAGGATCGGGTAGAGCGCGCGGCGGCGGCGGCCCGCAGCAACCGCCTCGCAGCGGTTGCGCCAGAGGCAGAAAGCGCCGGCAACAATGAGAAGACAAGCGAAGCGGCCCTCGCGAACAACGCCCAGAAGAAACGAAGCGATTTACTCTGAGGCAGTGAAATCCAGCATGTACGGCTCTCCAAAAAACGCGAGCAATGATACAATGCCTCAGAAAATGCTGATTTGTTTCCCGAAGGGAGCAGTTCGGACATGTTGCTGACTGGACTATTCTCCACCTTTCGAGGCGGTCGAGAGTGGGAAGTACACCCCATCCCAGGCGCCACATGAAGTCCCGAAGGTGTCCAGGCAGAAAAGAAGCCGTTAAGGAGCTCCAAGACACCCGTCTAGAGCGAGCACGGCGGGCTGGCGGGACCAACGGAAGCAACAAAGCAGCAGTTGTCTCAACTATGTGGTTGTTCAAAACATCTATGCCAGGACAGCTCGACTTGACATGGCGAAAAAATGCAACAGTTGTTGCATAAAACGCAGGAAGTGTTATTGACTGTGGCCCCCTGTTAAGTTGCACATTAGGCATCAAATGGCGAAGTTGAGTACCCAGAAAGTAATATGCAAGCGTTCGTGCGGGAGATTCCTCCCCTTGCACTAGGCGCAAAAGGAAACGCAGTGCCAGCAGCCGACAGCGTATGGACACTGAAGGGAAAGCAAAGCCTCCTTGAGCACGCTGCTGTCCCAGTGCCGCGCGAGAGACCAACTCAGTGCCGCCTGACCAAAAAAAGGAACACAAAGCAGACTGCAGTGATCGCACGATACGTAAAGATGGTTGCACGACGTGAGAAAGGTACCAAATGCGACCGCAAAATACAGTCTGCGCAAGGTACCTCCGCTCAAGAAGCGGGAAGTCGAAATCCCGTGCATCCTGAATTTTCTGTCTTACTTCCTCGAGAGCGTTTAACCAAACAGATTCGCAAATGCCGTAGTGGTTGTATGAAATACCTAAAATACGAAGGGACGCGGCCGGCTGAATGGGAACACTGGCGCTAAGCCTGGAGTTTGGAGAGCCAATGAAGAAATACCGAGATTTGGAGATGTTCAACGCTGCACCTGAAATGTCGCCATATTGGGAAAATACATGCAGGCTGCGTGAAAGGCTATCTTCATCTGAAAGGTACAAGGTTATATCATCAGCGAAAGCTGTGACTTTCACGACACCGCTACCAGGAAGCGGAAGACCCCGGACACGTGAATCCGCATCAAGAGCACGCAAGTATGGCTCAAGGCTGAGGACAAATAGCACAGGAGACAATGGACATCCCTGACGGACCCCACGTGTTATGGAAAAGGCAGCACTTTCCCAACCATCCAGAACTAGTGTGCTTTTCAGACCAGTGTACGTATTTTTAATCATTTCCACAAACGAATGAGAAAAGCTGAAGGCTGTGAGCACATTAAAGATATACGCGTGCTCTAGTCGGTCAAACGCTTTTTCCTGGTCCAAAGACACAAGGATACCACGCGCAGATCGCGACAAAGTATAAGCTATGATATCCCGTGTGGTATATGACAAGCTGTGTATTTCTCGTCCAAGCACTGATGAAGTCTGGTGATGACCTATTAGGGTGTTCAACAGACCCCTCAAACGTTGAACGGCTACCGCCGCGAATATCTTATAGTCAACATTGAGGAGCGTGATAGGTCTCCAATCTTCAGGATTAACAGAGGAAGCATCACCCTTTGGAATAAGCACAATGCGTCCATCTCGAAAACTTGATGGAAAGACACCGTCCTCGTAGCATCGCCGGATTACCGCGGTAAATGTAGCACCAATCTCATCCCAAAATGTCAAGTAAAACTCAACAGGTAAACCGTCTGGCCCTGGGGCCGTTCCACGTTTCATAGATTTCAGTGCCGCCTTTACCTCATCAGCCGACGGAGGGATGTGCAGGCAATCTGCAGCTTCTTGAGGAATACGGGGCAAACTTCTAAGCATTGGCGGTGTTTCATCACAGTTAGTCCGCATGGCCGAACACGACATTGCTTCAAAATGCGCCAAGAAAACCGATCGATCACGCGTAGGAAGCCGCTGCGCAGGTGGTATTTGTGCTGTCATAGAGACAGGTGGCTCTGATTGCCCAAAAAGGAATGTCTCGCGTAGCGCAGCACCTCGGGATGTGCACATGGGTTGTGTCTACAGCGCCATGCTGCTGCCGCCAGGGACGAAGCAGCAGTCAAGCGCTGAAAGCGTTCACGCAGTTCACGCTGCCACGCTCGCATCAGAGGAGAAGGCGTCTCGGCGCGCAAAGCAATGCGTAACTTCATCGCGGTATCAGCAAGCTCTTCAGAAACGCGTCGACGAAGCGAACGCCCCTCCACTGCGCAGCGCAGGCGCCACTGTGTTTTAAGCGCATCCCAATCTTCAGGACCAGACGCCGTGAGCGACACACGTATTGCGCGTGACAAATCTGATCTTGAGCGCGCGTCCTGCAGGACGCGAACATCAAGACGCCATGGCTTTTCTGAGAAAGAAAATGGAACTTCGAGCTTCAAGACAATAGGCCGATGATCAGATACGTACACAGGGGAAGGTGGGAAGGACGGAACGCATAGATCAGAGACAAACGCCTCTAACGCTCGTGGGATATAAGCCCGGTCGAGCCTGCTGGAGGATCGTCCACGTCGCCATGTCCAAACAAAGGTATTACCGTGCACTACATTGTGCGCGTCTAGTAATGAAAAGTGGTGGACAAGGCGGCGAAGCTCGCGTGAATTCCAAGCAGACCGGCCCCAGCCAGGACCTTGTACATCGGTTCGCGTATTTAGAACGCAGTTGAAGTCGCCAATCAAAATGACATCACGACCGTCAAGAAAAAACACATCCAGGTCTCTAAAAAGTCATTAGACTGTCCAGCTTGCGCTGGCCCATACACACACAGTATCCTTAATCTGAAAGAAAAGTAGCTACAGTCTAAAGCCAAAACCCTGCCCATGCCATCGTAAAAAGCATGATGATCCCTTAATAGAGCTCGGTTAAAATAATAATACCTACTCCCGTAAAACGAGATGTAGCAAAAGAGAAATAACAATCTAGGTTGAACCTTCGTTTAAAAGCAAGTACGTCGGATAGCGAAAAAAAATTTGTCTCCTGGAGGCACAAAACATCACAATTTTCAGCGCGGGCGACACTAATCACTTCAGCCTGCTTTGCCGGACTGCGAAAACCCTGAACGTTCAATGAAATAATATGCAGTGTAGTAGCCATAATAAAAAGTAAAGACTAACCTGGACGCATAGTTCTAGACGGTGTCCTGGAAAGTGTCCAGGGGACACTTGCTCGACCAAATTACAACGCACTGTTCGACCCTCCAGAAGAGGGTCGAGGTTTTTTGGACCGTGTGGATTTACCACGGCCATCACTGCGTTCATCGGAGCAAGAGCTGGAAGTGTGCCCTCGCTTTGTTTCACGTGTAGCTCCCATTTTAACGTCAAATTCGGCAAGGCTAGACAGTCCGATGCTACTATCCAGTCCCAGGCTGAAGCCGTCTTCCGAAGACGTGTCCTGAGGAGGTAGGGACTGAGCCGCCGGCAAGCTTGGATCCACATTCTTGATGCTGGCAGCGCTGTCCGCGTCTCGGCAGTCCGGTGTAGGCACCCTTTGTGTGGGCGATTTTTTACGTGTACGACGCGATGTCGAAATGGTCGGAGCGGCCACAACAGAAGAGGCTGTGGTGTTTTCGCCACTGTTTTCCAAAATAACAGGGGTCGTAGGGCCAACTCCAACAGCAGCAGCCTGATAACTGGGGTCATTTGTGCACTGAACATCAAGTGGCGTCAAAGAAGAGACGCCGACGCCGTTTTCAGGGCAGTGCGTTGCGTCTTTCGAAGCGCACGGTTCCTGCACCAGCGCCGAGGCGGACGCGCCAAGCGTCGCATCGACAATCGCGCTTTCGTTGTCGCTTCGTTTGAAGGAACTTGTAGGGGTGAGGCCAGCACAGCGTCGGTGACCTCCTCTGCGTCCCCCGAGTCGGTAGTTGGTTCCTTTGCCGGTGTCAGTGGTGGAAAGGCACCAGCGGCAGCGTCTGAGTAAGAGCGGCGGACAGGGCAAACCACAGTTGGGTGGCCGTCCCCGCAGCGTCGACATGGGCGGTCACATCCTTCACTAACGTGACCGTGCACACCGCAGCGACCACAATACGGTGTTGTGCACTGGGCTCGTAGATGGTCCCCTGAGCCGCATCTTCGACATACACGCTGGAGACCACGGTAGTCAAACGTAGCACGGTGACCGGAGATGCGCAGGTAGTTCGGCACAGGATTAGCGGCGTTCATCTCCATTCGAACATACCGCGTTCCAGTGAGTACGCCGCGTCGCCCGCTCATCAAACCACTGGTGACAGTGAGCACCTTGCCATATGGGGATAACGCTTGGACGAGAGCTTCGTTTGAGACGAACGATGGCAGGAACAGGCAGGCGACGTTGGTCACTTGTGGGCCTACGGGAACGACTTGAACACGCTCGCCGCCAATCACCAGGCAGCCAGCATTGACGATTAGAGACATGGAGGCCATGCTCTTAACGGTGACTTGGAAATTTTGAGCTCCCCGATGCTGCACGCAGTATACCTCTGAGAGGCCGACTATTGAGGCTGTCGCATCAGTGACGGTCTCGGCACTAGTCCCCGTAGGGACAACAACGTCGAAGACAAGAGCCTTCGAAGGCGTCCAAGACGCGACGGGCACCATGACACCTACTGACGGACGCCCCTGACGTAGAGCGCACAGGGACGTCTTTAGCACTTGGAAACCGGAGTCAGGAGCCGACGTGAAGCGCGTCTGCACTCATCGGCGCTCGCAGCGTCTTACTGTGCCATTATTAGTTGCAAAAAAGCCGTTTTCATTACCTCAACAATATGTAAACACAATAATACTTGGTGTATTTAGAAAAAAATAGTTAACGATTTAGAGTACTAGGTACTCTACTATGGGAGAGCATAACTCCGTCCCGTGGGGGTGATGAACCTTCACCATAACACACAAAAACTCTAAGATGGAAGACCGTACATGTAATAAAGGACCACGTTTGAGGCAGAATAAACAAGCATGTACGTGAAAAGCCATGCGACACTTCCAAGTATAACTTATATTTGCACTTCTTCTATTATTTGCACTGCGATAACTTAATACCGGCACTGAACGTAGGCTACATCCTTTCGTGCATGGGCAAATATCTTTTATGTATTTCTCAATCGCTACCTATTTTTTTTTGCTTATACGTATATACCCTATTGTGACTGCAGCGTCGCATCCCTGCCTGTGCACGCATGGGGAGGAGCATTAAAGCATATCTGCGGGGTGAATGATGGAGAGTGGGGCGAAGCATCCGTCCGTCCATTTGTTCTTGCTTCCGTCCGTCCATGTGCCCGTCTGGGTGACCATCCGTGCGTCCATCCGCCCGTCCATGCGTGCGTCTGTTCGTTCGTCCACACGTCCATCCGTGCATCCGCCCCTGCGTTCGTCCATGGTTCCAGCCGTCCGTGCAGCCATCCATGCGTCCATCTATGCATCTGTCTGTGTGTGCGTTCGTCCATCTGGTCAACACTCCAAGTATCACCATCTCGCATCAATGATTGAGTCAATGCTAAGGGTGGTTTCCTCGGTAACAGCCGAGTATCTGTACTGAAGCGAGACTCAGAATTCATCTACTTCCCCTCTCAGTGCTATCTCATTGATTGGCTTCTTGTGTATCAGTTTCTGTCGTTCCTTTTTCAAGTATAGGTGAATTCGAGACCTCATCATTCTATGATCACTGCATCATACTTTGCCAAGCACTTCAACATGCTACCCATTATGGTCAGGACAACCACAACCATAATGTAAGAACTAACAGTAACCCAGATGGCAGCCTACCAGTAATGACACATGAAGTCAGGAAAGTCTTGGAAGGATTGCAAAGAGGCAAAGCTGCTGGTGAGTTTTAAGTAACATCTGATCTGCTGAAAGGCGGAAGGCGAATTGTGTTACAAAAACTTGCCACTCTGTTTACGAATTGTGTTCTGACGGGGAGGGCACCAGAATTTCGGAAGAATGCTAACAACATCTTAAACCACAAGAAAGGGGATGACAAGGACATGACGAATTACAGGACGATCAGCTTGCTCTCCGTCGTGTACAAGCTACTTACAAAGGTAATTGTTAAGAGACTAAAGACAAGATTTGAATTCAATCAACCAAAAGATCAAGCAGGACTTCAAACAGGTTGCTCCATAGTTGACAGCATTATACTTTAAATCAAGTGATAAATAAATGCTCAGAATACACCCAACCACTATACATAGCCTTCATAGATTACGAGAAGGCATTTGATTCATTAGAGATATCAGCAGTCGTGCAGACACAGCGAAATCAAGGCGACGGCGAGGCATATATAAACATCCTGGTGCTTCATCAAGAAAGTGACAGCATACCAATAAATATGTATGTATGCTGTTTACCGCATGCTTACAGGAAGTTTTCAGAGGCGTATAATGGGAAAAATTAGAGATAAGAGTTAACAGAGAGTATTTTACCTGTCTGCGCTTCGCCGATGACATTGCATTGCTGTTTAACTCAGGAGACAAATTTCACTTCATAATTACAGAAACAGACATGGAAGGCAGAAATGTCGGTCTTAAAATGAATCTGCAGAAAACGGAAGTAATGTACAATAAGTTCGGAAGAGAACAGCACTTCGAGATAGGTAGCAGTGCTCTTGAAGTTGTAAAAGAGTACCTCTACTTCAGACAGGTAGTGACCACGGAGCCAAACCAGGAGACTGAAGTAACTAGAAGAGTAAAAATGGGGTGGAGCACATTTGGCAAGCATTCTAAAATCAAGAATGGTAGATTTTCTCTATACCCCAAGAGGAAGGTATATAACAGCTCCCTATTACCGGTACTTACCTGCGCAGCGGTAACCTGGAGGAGTATATAAAGAGGATTCAACTTAAGTTGAGGACGACGCAGCGAGCAGTGGAAAGGAAAATGATAGGTGTAACCTCAAGAGACAAGAAGAGAGCAGAGTGTATCAGGGAACAAACGGGTGTAAGGAAATCATAGTAGAAATCAAGAACAAGAAATGTTCATTGGTAGGGCACGTAGCGCGTAGGCAGGATAACCGCTGGTAATTAGGGGAACTGACTGGACTCCCAGAGAAGGCAAGCGGGTGAGGGGGAGACATAAAGTTAGGTGGGCAGATGAGATTAAGAAGTTTGCGGGTATAAAGTGGCAGCAGCAAGTACAGGACGGAGTTGACTGGCGAAACATGGGAGAAGCCCCTCTCCTAGAGTGGGCGTAGTAAGGCTGATGATGATGTATATGTTCTTCTAAAAGCACTTGGCATAACAAACCAGGGACCAGAGCTTCATTGCTTAATGTGTTGTCCACCTTTATCTCCCAGAGGGTCGAGTGGCATATGTTCTGTTAAGATCAGTAAACAAAACTACATAACCCTGCCACACAAAAGTGACGCCTTCGTTTAAATTGATGTATATAGAGTATTACGTTCTTAGTTTTAGAACCAAAAGGTAGTATACCACTTGAGCCTCATGAGATAGATAGATGGATAGATAGATAGATAGATAGATAGATAGATACTTTCTTGGTGCAACAAGAAATTTTGCATTAAAAAAAGTCTCACTTCAATGAACGAAAAAGAGGCTTCACTGCATGCCATTGGCGTGTTTCGGCAAATTACAGTAAAGGCCGCACATGACAGAAGTAGCTAGTTACGCCAAGCGCCCTTTCTTCGAATCGTAGGAATCTATGTAACACACACGAATAGCTTGAAACTATATATAACTAGAACGTCGTAGATGCTATGAAATCTTAAGAGAGAGAGAGAGAGAGAGAGAGAGAAAATTTAATGCGGAAAGGCAGGGAGGTTAACCAGAAAACATATCCGGTTTGCTACCCTGCACTGGGGAAGGGGTAAGGGGAGACAGAAAAGTAAGAAAAAGAAATGGGAAAGGGAGGAAGAGAAGCACAAACACACACACACACACGCGCACACAGTAGTGTCACAATCGTTCAACGAGGCGGGTCGCTCGCAGAAACTTCATCAGCGCCTTCGTTGCTTTCTGGCGTGAAGCTCGATCTTTCCGACATTCCAAGATTGACTGCTCAGAAAGTGGCTGGTCGTCGAGGCGAGCAAACACTGCTGAGAGGGACTGTCGCTGAGAGCTGTACTGGGGGCACTGACATAAAATATGTTCAATTGTTTCGTCATTGTCGCAATGGTCGCATGCAGCGCTGTCTCTCATTCCGATGCGGCAGGCAAAGGCGTTCGTGAAAGACACCCCAAGCCACATGCGGCAGAGAAGGGTCGTCTCGGATCGGGGTAGGCCAGATGGAATAGTAAGTCGTAGGCATGGGTCCAGGCGGTGAAGACGGGTGTGGAGAAAACCGGGCGTATTCCGCATAGACCTTGCGATATCCTGCGCAAGCGTATTAATCTTTGCTGCTGCGTCGCTTCTTGATAGTGGAATAGGTTCCATCACTCCATTTTCGTGAGCATTCTTAGCTGCATCGTCGGCATGCTCGTTACCGATGATGCCGCAATGGCCTGGTAACCACTGAAAAGATATGTCATGTCCTTCGTCTATTAGGTGATGGTACAGTTGTCGTATTTCGAGCGCCAATTGGTCTTGAGGCCCACGACGTAGAGCATTGTGTAGACATTGGAGAGCTGGTTTCGAATCAGTAAAAATGCTCCATTTTTGTGGTGTCTCTCGATCAATCCTGCGGAGTGCGCTGCGGAGTGCCGCGAGCTCCACGGCTGTCGATGTCGTCTTGTGTGACGTTCTGAACTGGATGGTTTCGGCTCTTGCTGGGAAGATCACAGCTCCTGCAGATCCTCCAACAGTTGTCGAGCCATCCGTGTAAAGTTTGACATGATCTTTGTATTCTTCGTGTAGCATGAGTAGAATCATCTGCTTTAAAGCTGGCGCCGAGAGCTCCGCCTTCTTGCGAATCCCCGGCACTGTCAAGCGCAGTTTTGGTCGGTCTAAGCACCAAGGAGGTGTTAGTATCCGTTCCGGAGGCGTGTAGACTGTTGGAAGGCACTCACGGAAAGTCAATACTCTCTTACAGAAGGAGGCACTCGGTCGATCTTCTGGAAGCGAAGCTAGGTGGTGGGCAGGGGCGCGAGCAAGGTGTCTAATATGAGCTCTAAGCACCTCCAAAGTAATGTGCACTGTGGCCGGATGATCTTTGGCGATTGTGATGGTTTCCGCTGTTGATGTACAGCGTGGTAATCCAAGACAAACTCTGAGTGCCTGGCCCTGGGCGTTTTCTATTGTGCGTATACTGCTTTTGCAAGCGTTCGTCAGAACCGGCAAGCTATACCGCAGGTACCCCAGAAACAGCGTTTTGTACAAATGCAACATCGCGTGCACTGATGTGCCCCACGTTTTGCCTCCGAAGAACTTGAAAAGTTGTGCGATGGCCGTTAGGCGCTTCTTTAGAGTGGCCACATGGGGACTCCAGCAGAGATTTCGATCGATCGTGACACCCAAAAACCTGTGGGTCCTGGCGTAGCAGACACTGTGTCCATTGATGGCGATGGGATATGACGTCATTGCCTTCCGCGTGAACGCGACCAGCGCCGATTTCTCAGGAGAAATCTCGAGGCCTTGTTCTCTAAGGTACGCCGATATTGAATTCGCTGCTTTCTGGAGTCTCGCACGTACCTGAGGACGTGTTACACCTGACGTCCAGGCACAAATATCATCTGCATAGAGAGATATCTGCACGGAATCTGGTATGCGTTCCACGAGACCGATCAGAACCAGGCTGAACAGTGTGGGGCTCAATACACCACCTTGAGGAACACCACGGTGTGTATAATGTTCAGAAGTCGGCCCATCATCTGTTTGCATAAACAATGATCTCATATGTAGGTAGCATTGGATCCAGCGGTACACTCGCCCACCCAAACCAACTGACTCGAGGGCGTCAAGTATGGCTTCGTGAGAAACATTGTCATATGCTCCTTTGACATCTAAAAATAGTGCGACAGATAACCGTCTGCTCATTTTCTGGTGTTGTACGTAGGTCACCAGGTCAATGACATTGTCAATGGAGCTCCGAAGACGACGAAAACCGGCCATGGCGTCTGGATATATTCTATGGCGTTCTAGGAACCACTCGAGTCTGGCAAGGATCATTCGCTCCATCAGCTTCCCTACGCAACTAGCCAGCGCTATTGGGCGGTATGATGTCAGCTCTAGAGGCGATTTTCCAGGTTTGAGAAGTGCAACCAACCGGCTTGTTTTCCACTCTCTGGGGACCGTTCCATCTCTCCAAGACTCATTGAATACTTCCAGCAAAGCACTTCGTGCTCGATCACCGAGATTGCATAATAGGCGGTATGATATGCCATCCGGCCCAGGCGATGACGATCGATTGCATGAAGCAAGAGCCACATTCAGTTCTTCCATTGAAAAAGGCAGGTCCAGGTGCGGGTCAAGTGAATGTGGCGTGTAATCAGCAGTAAGGGCTTCTGTGCAATTTGACGGGCCCGCAATCTTCCTACAAAAATCTTCCGCTACCTCGATATCCCTTCTATTTTGGAAAAGGGCCAAGGCTTTAAACGGAAAACGTTGTTGGGGAAATATGCGTAGGCCTCGCACGGTTCGCCATATTTGAGAAAGCGGTTTGCGAGGGTCAAGACTCGCGCAAAACTTCGCCCACCGTTGAAACTCCAGTTTGTCTATACGACGCTGGATCTTCTTTTGCATGCGCCTGGCCATCCGTAGATCTTGAATGGATTTTGTGCGTCGATATCTACGCTCCGCACGCCGACGAGTCGCACGGAGTCGCTCTAACTCCACGTCCGTTTCTGAGGGCCTTGAAGAATATGCCAGCGTGCGCATCGCACTCTGCGCTGCTTGTTTGATCGCTTGCTCAATGCCAGAGGTTAAGCCTTTTTCACAAGCGTGTTCAATGTTGGTTGTGAATGCTGAAAAATCGATCCTCCGTACGGTTTTCGGCGGGTGGTCGCTAGCAAAGCCTTCGATGGTGAGATAACTGGGGATGTGATCGCTACCATGTGTCTCGATGTCTAAAAACCACTTAACGCTTGTGGCGAAGCGACGTGACACAAACGTCAAGTCCAAACAGCTGCTGTACGTTGATCCTCGCAGAAATGTAGGGCTCCCATCATTAAGTAGAGACAGTTCATGAGTCGATACAAATGAAGCCAGCCTCCGGCCCGTGGCATTGACTTTTGAACTTCCCCAGATTGGGTGGTGGGCGTTGAAGTCCCCTATAATTATCCACGGATCCGGGACGCTCGAAAGAATGTCATCCAGTCTTTGGCAATCAAAACGGGCTGAGGGAGATAAGTAGACACCTATTAATGTCAAGGTGAGGGTTTTCTGCTTCACAGTCAGGCAAACATATTGGTTCTCATCATGAGGCGACACAGGTTGAATGATGTAGGTAAGCTCCCGACGAATATACACAATGACCTTGCTGCTTTCGTTTCGGGTTTTGGACGGGATTGATTCGTAGCCGGATAGCCTGATCGGGTTTGATAATTTCGGTTCACATATTACGATGATTGGGAAACGGTTAGAAAACACGTACTGACGAAAATCGGAAATCCGTGATCTAAGTCCTCTTGCGTTCCACTGGATGACTGATGCTTCTCTGACGTCTTTGCGGAACGATTGTTGATCTCCTGCCATGACTCTACGCGAGGGAGGCGAGGACTGGGCTCAGCGCGTCCAACACCTGTAACCCGCTTCGAGCGGTTGGAGTTCCCAGGCTTCTTAGTATGTCTGCCATGACAGCGACGAGGGATCGTAACATCGGGATGATCTGTCGATCGACCCTTGACACATCCTCAACGGAAGTAGACTCGGTGGAAGGTGTAGGGCGGCGAGGCCTCGCAGGAGGCTCCTTTGCAGGCTGCGTACGCGGAAGCGTAGGCCACTCATCCGCAGCTGTGAGCTTCTCCACTTCATTTCGCTTCGTGCTTACTACTTCACTCGTGCTCGGAGGAAATGGGTTATGCGCAACACTCTGTCCTACACGCCTCCGTCGGCGACTACGCCGCCGCCGTACCCTTTCAGCAGCCTCTCTGTGGGTAGAATTGTCCCTAACCATTTGTTTGATAATGGCGATTTCCTTCTTAATCCGAGGGCATTCCTTGGATGCAGCATCATGCGGACCATCACAGTTTCTGCACTTCAGACTTGTTGCCCGACATGCGTCTGCAGTGTGCGGCTCAGCGCATCGGGGGCATACTGTGGTGTTTGTACATACACTCTTGATGTGCCCAATTTTCATGCAGTTAAGGCACTGGAGTGGTTTTGGGACAAATGGTCGAACAGGATGTCGGAAGTGTCCCACTTTGACATGCGACGGAATGGAATCTCCTTTGAACATTATCTTTACACAACGGGTGTTTCCGAGGCGAAGTACATTCGCGATGAGAACTCCTTCGTTCGCTGGTTTTATGAGAGTTGGGAGGTCCGAGTTTGCTATGGCCAAATCAATGTCGTAGATTACTCCCGCCATGCAGGCACCGTCCATTGGAATAACCGGTCGAACTTTGATGCCTCCCAAATCTGATACTCTACGAAGCTTGTCTATGGCGCTGGCAGTCATTGTGTCCACAGCTAGAATATTCTTCCGCGTGTTCACCCGGATATCCTTAATGTCGTTTGGTGCTACCCCCTCAAAGTACATAGAGAGAGCTTGCCTGTTTACTGCTCGAAGGCTGATGGTGGAGTCCTCGGGCATGAATAGGATGGTGTGCGGCCAGCGTTCTCCTTTTGACTGAGACGTTAATGTCCCTGCTGGTGAAGACGGCTTGATACTTCTTCTTTTGGCCTTCCTGCTTCTCACGGTCTCGAATTCGTCATCCGACGAGTCGTCGCCAGTGGCCGAGTACAGTTCCGTGTCCTCGCTGGTGCTCGAACAGGTGCTTCGTTTCCGCGACGAGCTTGCCAAAGGTGGTCTATGGCCGGACAGAGCCGCAGAAGGCTCCGCGTCCACAGCCATGAGGCAGTGACTATCACCGTTGGCCTCACTGGTTCTGGGCCAGGCGCGCTGATTTACCGAGGAGCTCGCCATAGCAGACCTCTGGCTGGGCGGACCAGTGGATGACTCCGCGTCCGTCGCCTTGGGGCAGGGAGCAGCGTCTCCCGTAAAAAGCGAAAAACTTGATAACAATGCTCGGAGCCGAAAGCAGAAGCGTTCTATGAAGAGACACTTCGTCGTCGTCCTCCTGAAATCTTAAGAATATGGTGGTACAGAGGTGGTACAGACTAGAAGACAGTGAACTCCGGCAATAACATTGACTCGGACTAATTGTTTATTCATGATCGCAAAAATCTGATCGCTCTTGTGCGTTAGTCTGTCGTCTTTTGCGCTGTTATTTTTACGATCATAAACTCTGACGATATGACGCCCCTCAAACACGTCCTTCGCATTTCAAATCATACGACGGAGCAATGACCACATTTAACTTGTACCTTATTTAACGCTTATAAATGTCGAGTGTCCTACTGAGGAAACCACTCTTTCCTTTTCATTTATTCATTTTTTTGTTCCTCTAGTCCAAACTTTCTTCGCGTCTTCAAATGAGCTCTCTTGCCCGCCATCATGTGTTCTTGGCGAAGTAGAAGACTCAGTGACGTTGCAACAGCCGCCTCTTAAGGTTGTCATTACGACATTCTTCTCGTCGCCAGGGCAAATACAGTTACCTCGCAACCATTGCTACTTTTGTCGCAGTCCGCGTACATATTGCACGAACTTGGAGTGCTTAATTATGATTAGGGTCGTTACGAAATAACACAGCGAACTGCAACTGTTTAGCTTCGACGCCCCACAGAAGAATGCGAGAAAGAAAAAAGGACTCGCCACGAAAGCGTGACGCAACGGGGCGCTGTTTTGTCTTAGCAACATGCCTGAAGGGAAGGCGCACGTTATCTGGACCTTTATTTGTATCCTTGCGAGTATATTTACTTGCCTTCTTTTACATCTGAGGTTCCCGCCCGAAGCTGTATCACCCTCAAGGACCGTGCACTTAATTGAACCACTTAAGAATCCCGGGCGAAACAGTTCCCCTTCTTTAAACGTTCCCGAGAGCGTAACGCCGAGAGCTCGGTCCAGGGGTAGCGGCCTTCCTGTCTTCATGCCCGCCAGCAGCTTGCACACTCGCAAGCGTCTCTCACAGACTAACGAGCGGAGCACTGACTTCTCGGAGACTGCTTCAAACGAGAATCGTGCGGGACCGTTAAGAATTTGAGTGACGGTACTTAGTGGGAAAACGACAGCGTTGCTAAAGCACAGGAGCTGGACAACAGAGGGAACGCGTATGGGAGCGTTTTTTTTCCTTCTCTGTATTGCAGAGAATAATTTACTAGTCTTCTTGTTGCTGTTGCGTTTGGACCATGAAGGCTCAGATTCGAGCAGTGAGGCCTCCCGTTGAAATGCGCCAGTTACTGTCGCAAGGTGTCGATGAACAAGCATTGCCTGCACTAAATACAGCATAAGCGTGGGGTGTCTCGATTTCTTTTGCCCCCATTGAAGGTTACTTCTTGCGACTATTACTTTCAATTAAAATGTGCGGTGAGCAACGCCTTGGCTGAAAATGTCCCCGAGAGTTAACCCCTGATTGCGCTTCTCTCGAACCAATTCTGCCTTCAGGATATATGCTAGAGGTACAGATGTAGGGTCGGCTGCGGTAAGATGCGACAAAAATGTTAAAATAGTGAACATTTTTTTTTGACTCCCAAGAATTGAAGATCAATGAAGAAACTTTTCTTTGGGTACAAGGTATGTGCTACATAAATATTGCCATGTTGGCACCATTCAAAACATAATTTCAAAAATAAATGAAAAATGCTGCATATGTCTGATTTCGCCCCCAAATTGCGGGACAAAACGAGACGCTGCGTAAGGCAAAACGACACGGTGTGAAAAAAAAAAAATCATTCCTTCAGTTGTAAGTGTGGAAAGTCTTGAAATGCACTCTGTGGGCCTTCACTCAGTCTTAAGAAGCCCATGGTCCTTGGACTTGACGCATTGAATCTAGAGAGAACACGGCGTTATGTTGCTCCGAAACTCCTTGCAGATCAAACACCGCGCGCCAGCCTTTCTTTGTGCTAACGTGGTTTTTTGTTGAATGCTTGCAACTCATTGGATTATCCAACAGTTGCATACTAGATATGTTTTGACGTATCTTCTTTACCTGTTTGGGTGGTTTCAATAGAAAACTACTGAAGCGTTTAAGGGCTTTCAACTTCGTTCATCGTGTTTTGCGAAGCAATGAATTTAAAACTGTGATGAATTCAGATTTTACAACGCTTGTTTTTTTTTCAATTAGGGATTCAGATAAACATCCTTAAAACTAAATCCCATTACTTGTTTGTGAACGACTTTAGTTGGAGATTCAGCCATTTTTTCATCCTTGGGAACAAGGAAAAACCTCGATTCAGCACGAATGGAAGGTGTCATGGCCTGAACGGCAATCAGTGTTTTTTCACGTCGTTTTCACCCGAGGAAGCTTTATGTGACATCATCTTGCATATTCGAGCCTTCATAAACAAATTATTATAATATATAAAGATTGTAAGTTTATAGTTCAATTAATAAGACACTCTCTAAGGTGATTGGATGCCTTTTGTCACGTTTTTCCCCTCTCACATGCCAGAATTGAAAAGCATTTCCGATTCGTCCCAGGGCACCAAACTAACTAAACTTTGGTGTAAAGTAGCTCGTAGTCTAAAGTAACAAAATAATTGTTTACGTTGCTGTGTTGACGCAAGTGTAGCTTCTTGTACGTATCCGAATATTTAGTCAAGGAGAATTTCGCCCCTTTTGAAGGGTGACGAACACACTGATACCAGCCGCGTAATTTTTCCCGCACGAATGCTGTAAGCAATCATAAACATTTGCAAATGAAAAGCTAGACAAGGAACAGCATTTATTGCTGCAAAAGAGAAACAAATGTAAATATTTTTGTATTACTTACAGAGGCCGACAAAACAAAATATCGCGTATTACCTCATGTCTAATTTTACTCTACCCTATCTGATGCAAGAAAGGTTTTTCATTTAGTGCAGCTAGTTCAATTACTAGTGATTAATTTTAGGTGGTACTTCTCACGTTATATCGTGATTATCTTGTGAATATCCTACACGGAGCGCATGTGTTCTCGTGAACCTACCCTAATATCTCGGTAAGTATGGCCCTGCTGTTGATAACATTGCCGTTTTAGACTTTGTTATACATTGAGCTTTCACGCTGAAGTGAATTTTCGTCTAACTTTAGTTTACCTTTAAGTATGAATCAGCTGGCTCGGCAACAAGCTCTGTTGAAAGTGCTGCTGGTGAGGTGTGTAGGTCTTTCAATGCGAGAATGGTGTGAGTAAATATAGCCTATAGACTAGAACAGCGGTTGTGTGCCACTTGTGGTTTTAACCCAAGTTCTCGCAGTTACTACCGATACAATACTGGGTGTAATTCACAGTGAGAGTCAGTATGTTTGCTTTCCCTTACAAGGATGCAAGATGGCGAGACGTAAGGAGGTGTGGCAAATGGAGAACGCACATCGTTACGCGGGGTTTACGGAGATAGCTTTTTTGTGTCATTACCACGAACTTCTCTGATTAGAGCATCACGTTGCAGTAAACTATCCTTGCTCACTAACTATGGGTAGTGTTTTGAACATGTCTCGCACTTATTCATGTAAGCTGAGCGGTTGAAAGTTGTGGCTTATATATATATATATATATATATATATATATATATATATATATATATATATATATATATATATATATATATATATATATATATATATATATATATATATATATATCAGTTACAAAAATCTAACCACATGGTAAAATGAAACATCTATGTTTCTCGTACGGATGCTGGTTTTGACAAAAGCCAAAACCTGAGAACATCAAAGTAATTCAAGAAGCCCAAATGAGAAGAACCACAATGAAAATAAAGAAGCGCCTGAAGTTGCTTCGCGCCGGGAACAGTGTGGGCGCGAATGATAAACTTTTTTCCCAACTACTAAAAATGAAACGAAAAATGTCAGGCACGAATTTTGAGAACGAATGAAGTGCTGGGAAGTAAGAAATTTCGAAAGAGTGGTCTATTGGTTATCGCCCACTGACACCAAATGCCATTACGCTGCCCATCCGCAGCCGAACTCGGCAAAAAAGAAGAGAGAGAGAGAGAGAGAGAATACATATTTGGCAAAGTCATCCATAAAGGACATTATCGAATAAATAAAACCTAAAAGTGAATGAGAGGGGGAGAGGACAGCGGACGCTTCATAATGACTTGCCGACGCGGAGCGCTGTGTGTATAGTTTGAAAAACTATCAAGTTTGGAGCGGTGGCGCCGCCAATCTCGCTTTACCACATATACTGAGCGTTGTTCACTTTTTACGACTATAGTTTTTGCCTCCCCCATTTCTCACTCTGATGTTCCTGCCAGTTCCCGAATACCTTCGTCCCTCGCGCGTTTGTTATTGTTTTTTTTCTTTCGAACATTACGGCGACAATAAGCTATTGAAGGTAATAACCACTTTCGGGTCGGTGATGATCACGGCAGCCGTTTTTTATCGAATGTATGGCTGCTTTCGAATAGACGTCGCATCGAATACATGATATCCCCGAGATGAAGAACAGAGAGAAAAAAAAACGAATGAGCGTATTGAGAGCTAGAGAGGGAGAGAGAGAATGAATAAATGTGGGAAATAGGTATGTGCTGATGAAGCTCAAGCGAGAAATAGGCTGATACAGAAGCGTAGAAGAAGAAAAAGAGAAAGAAAAGAAGACCGAGAAGAGCGCTGTTGTGTTCTACGATCCTTGTTGAGACGATTCTTCCCTGTGACGCAGCCACCTTACGCCTTCTTCTTCCGGGAGTGAAAGTTTTGTTCTCCGTTTTGTTTACTTCGCACACGTATGCGCATTGCAGGTCCGACGTTCACAGTTCGTTTGGTGCTAACGTTGTTATACGACGCGCCTGGTTTTATATACGCCACTGTTATGTGACGGCCCTTTTGTCCCTGGCACTTTTAAACCGGACAAGGTGGCGGAAAAGGAGAAAAATGTCAAGAAAAAAGAAAGAAAGTTTGCGAAGAAAGCGAGGAAGCGAAGGCGAACGTGAGCGAGGGAAGCCGGATCAGTAATGCAGGTAGCGCGTTGTGGGCACGACGTCTCTTAATTGGACGTCTATAGATCTCATGAATTATTCTCGTAATGGTGGCCATTAGCGATCAATATCTCTTTGCAGTCGCCGCGTTTATGAAGGCTGTTCTGTCCCAGAAAAAAAAGTGGAGTGGTTCAAATGAAGAAAAAAAATTGGGGAGGAGACAAGTTAGGGAAAGAAAAACAATGCTATAAGATGAGTACACTCAAGTTTAGTTTCTTCGTGGCTTTTTTGTTTCATTTCTCGAAATATTTTCCCTAATCTCCTCTTTTTTTTCCTTTCGGCTGTCTTCTCTTCTAGCTGAATATGCTTTTTTTAACTTTCATTTATTACAGCTGATCAAGAGAAAGCGTATCGAGAAACTATGAAGATTATTCTCTCCTTATTCTCTTGGACGACTGAACTGAAAAACAGCGAGTCATATAGGCATCGAAGGAAACTGCTATAAGAATATATTCGTACTACTTGTAATAACTACTTTCAAACCTTACATTAAAACCATATTTGAGTGTTAGCTGTTATTATTCTGGCCCAGATATGTGTGCTACGCTATGCAAAAAGAACGTTGATGAATCGATAACTTCACTTCTTATTCATAAAGTAAAGGATAACAGAACATAAACGTACAGAGGCATCAAATATAGCGTAAATACTTCACGTTACTGTATCAGTAGAACATTCTTATTGATACAGGTTTTAGGTCAAATTTAAGGATCACTCGGAGCCAACCTCACCTGCCAAGCGCGTTAAATGTTGGGAACATTTGCGTTTCACTCAAGTATCGTGCAGTTAATTTAGCTCCGAAAGATTCCTTTCGAGCGAAAACTAGAAAGCACCTTACGCAAACCCCTCCTTCGAAGTAAATATCATTACATTTATTGGCCTAACGTTCGGCAACTATGACTCAGCATGAGGTCTTGCGTAACGTTGTGGAAGAAAAAAAAAGGATCATGAACCTGCAGCTCGGCCGCATGAAGTGCACTTATTGTTATGTCGTACAAATACGTGAACGGCCTTGCAATTCAAGCAGTAGCCCACTTTTTTAAACGAAGCGAAATATAATGAACGTAAATTTTCATACCTTTTCCCAAACGCTGTCGTTGCGTAAGCATTTGATATGCAGGATAGATGTAGTTGCACATAAAAAGTGTATAACGAGCTTGAAGCAAGCCCTTAACCCAATTTCATCTTCCCACTCTGGATCCTTCATTAATTTTTGTAGTTTCACCAGTTTATTATACATGCACTTAAAATATTGCTTCATATTATAACATATGCTTTTTGAAATATGACAAGATGGTTTTATTTGTCTTTTATTGCTCTGAAATGCGCATGTACAAGGCAGAAATAAAGACAGCTTCAGAACCAGGCGAGACCTTACGGTTGGTTGATAAATCTGCACGTAGGTCATCAGAAGAAGACCTTGAAAAAAAAAATCCCAGCATATCCACAGAGTGAATGATGATGAGTGGGGTGAAGCGTCCATCAGTCTGTCCGCGCTTCCGTCCATCCGTTCGTTCTTGCGTTCATCTGTCCATGCGTCCGTGCGTGCATCCGTCCGTTCGTGCATCCGTCCGTCCATGCGTCCATCCGTCCATCCATCCGTCCATCCGTCCATGCATTCGTCCATGCGTCCGTCCGTCCGTTCGTACGCCCATGCTTCCATCTGTGCGTCCGTCTGTGCGTTTATCTATCCATGCAAGCTTCTGTCCCTGCGTTCGTCTGTTTGTCCATATGTCCGTCCATGTGTCCATCCGTTCGTTGATCCTTCCATGCGTCAGACAGACAGACAGACAGACAGACAGACAGACAGACAGACAGACAGACAGACAGACAGACAGACAGACAGACAGACAGACAGACAGACAGACAGACAGACAGACAGACAGATAGATAGATAGATAGATAGATAGATACATAGATAAACAGACAGACAGACAGACAGACAGACAGACAGACAGACAGACAGACAGACAGACAGACAGACAGACAGACAGACAGACAGATAGACAGACAGACAGACAAACGACGGACGGACGCAGGCAGCGGGTGATTTACGGTTTGCCGATAAAACCCTCCGAAGCTTCGCCCACTCATCATCATTCATTCCGTGGGTATGCTGTGAGGTGGTCACTACACACATGAATAATAATACAGGTGATGACCAACCTACACCTTAAAGAGCTTCACCCTACAAGAAAGCATGGAAAGAATAACTAGAACTGCTACAACCCCAACAACTCCTAATCTGTAAAGCCCGGCACATTTTACACATACCTGATCAAATGTTCGAGCGTTGTCGCCGGTGGTAGCGTTAGATTCAGAAGAAACTCAGCGGATCACGACGTGCGCGTAATATTAAGAAAACAGGCTCAAACGATCGCGTAACAATCGCGAAACTGTGGTTACGCGAGTAACTGGCTTGTCACTTAAAAACACAAAAAGTATTGTGCGTGGCGATGCTGTGCGAATCTTACTTCAGTCACAAGCCCAAGCAAATAGCAGCAAGATGAGCAGCGTGCGTCGGACGTGTTCGAGGGCACCGTGTCTGAATAAATGTGGTGAGGCATTCGTGTCCCAATAAATGATTTAGTATTCAAGCGTCACATGGCCTTACTTAGAACAACAATGGGTGAAACTATACGACCACACCGTAAGTCAAGAAGCCTTGCAGATCACCATCATCATCACATCATCATCAGCCTGACTACGTCCCTACAGGACAAAGGCCTCTCCCATGTTCCGCCAGATAACCTTGCAGATATTATGTGCCAAATATTTGTTGTCTAGTTGACAATATAGCTATTGTCTAGTTGACATCGCAGAAGATTAAAAAATGGCAGCATATCCACGGGGAGAATGATGGAGAGTGGGGCGAAGCATCCGTCCGTTCATTCGTTCTTGCTTCCATCCGTCCATGCGTCCGTCTGTGGGACCATCCGTGCGTCCATCCGCCCGTCTCTTGCGTGCGTCTGTTCGTGCGTCCGCACGTCCATCCATGCGTCTGTCCCTGCGTTCGTCTATGCATCCGCCCCTGCGTCCATCCTTGCGTCCATGCAGCCATCCGCGCAGCCATCCGTGCGTCTGTCCATGCATCTGTCTGTGTGTCCGCTCGTCCATCTAGTCAACACTCCAAGTACCACCATCTCGCATCTTTTCATCATATATTCCGCATATAGAAGCACCGCCATCCAGCGGACATTCCAAGGAGTAAATGAGAGGTGGCACACGCACACTTTCTTACGGCTTGCGCTGCGTGTCTACTACCCACCTTTAACCACCTCGAGTTCATGGTATATATATACTAGTTCACTGTATTCATGGCACTGCGGCCCAACGATGATGTGTGGTGTTTTATGGCGCAAGGGCCAATTGATGGCCAAAGAGCGCCATTTCAATGAGTATAGAGATGCGGCCAATGATATGTTGTGTGGCTGTATAGGGGCCTTAAAATTCCTCGCGATAATGCGGGTAAAAACATAAGTATTAAAGACATGACCGTGGCGTGATATGCATATTAAAAAGGGTGGCAAAGGTTTTGATAATAAAAACATGTAAAAATATTTGGCACTAGCACACTTGCCTCATCAGTGCCCTTGTGTCCAAGGGCTGCGAGGCAAGTGCTTTTAAATGTAATCACAGCAGCAGCGACCTCTCTTGAGAGGTCGCACTACGCAATGCCTGGGTATAATACATGGTAAAAATTAACATCTCTTAAAAAAGCTAACAATGATTTATGGGTGAAAAGTGGTTCCCTACCGACAAACATTGCAGGGTGTAAAGGTATATGTTGTCGGTAGGGTAATGGGAAGTGTTGTCTTCTTAAAGTGTCTAACTGTTTACATTGGATTAAAACGTGAAGAACTGTTAAAGCCTCACCACATTTATCACACAATGGTGGATCACCACCGGATAAAAGATGTGTGTGTGTCGTGTATGTGTGCCCTATCCTGAGTCTTGTTAGCGTTACCTCTGTGAGACGTGATTTTGATACTGGTGGCCAATGGCCAAGGTGTGGCTTGATAACGTGTAGTTTGTTTTGTGTGTGAGTATCCCACTTGCTTTGCCAGTAGTCCCTGAGGTTTAGTTTGAGAGACGGCTTAAGATCAAGGGCCGGGATTGATATGGATGTAATGGCGGTGCTCTCATGGACGGATGCAGCGAGCTGATCCGCCCTCACGTTGCCTTGGATCTCACGGTGCCCTGGCACCCAGCACACTACAACATGTTGTTTGTGCGTGTAGAGTGTGCACAAAATGGAGTAAAGTGAGACAAGGACTGGGTTTTTTTGTTTTTTAAGACTGTGCAGAGCCATTACCACACTGAGGGAGTCTGTATAAATTACTGCTTTTTGTATTTGTAATTGTTTGATGTGTTTAGCTGCCACCAGTATCGCGTGAGCTTCCGCTGTGAAGATACTTGTGCGTGGATGTAGAGGGCCAGCATCCGAAAAGGATGGGCCGACAGCAGCGTAGGACACAGAGGAGTTAGTCTTGGAGGCATCTGTGAAGAACTCAGGACATGTGTATTTGTGTTGAAGTTCCAGAAAGTATGTTCGGATATGGGCAATAGGTGCATGTTTTGTAACCTCTAGGAAAGACACATCGCAGTCTATAGTCTGCCACTGCCACGGTGGCGGGTATGCTACAGGAGCCATTAAACTGTGTTCAAGTGACACTTCAGTTTCTTCAGCTAGACACTTCAGGCGAATTGAGAAGGGCTGCCTCATCGAAGGCCTGTTTTGAAACAGAGTTGAGCTCGACAAATCATTAATTGTAGAGTATGAGGGGTGCTTCTTGTCTGCTTTCACCTTAAGGAAATAAACAAAGGACATGTAAGTTCTTTGCAGATGAAGCGACCACTCATTTGACTCAACATAAAGGCTTTCTACGGGGCTGGTGCGAAAAGCACCCGTAGAAAGACGGATGCCCAAATGGTGCACGGGGTCCAGCATCTTCAAGGCACTTTGAGTGGCAGACTGATAGACAACGGCCCCATAATCTAAGCGGGTGCGAATGAGGCTTTTATAGAGGTTCATGAGGCATTGCCTATCACTACCCCAAGTAGTACGTGACAACACTTTAATAACATTCATGGCTTTTAAACATTTTGTTTTTAAATACTTGATGTACGGTACGAAGGTCAACTTGTTGTCCAAGATTAAGCCTAAGAATTTATGCTCGGCTTTGACGGACAGACGTTGCCCGTTCAGCCGAATGTCAGGTTCCGAGTGCATGCCTCTCTTTCGAGAGAACAAGACACACGTGCTTTTTTGTGGGTTAAGTCGAAATCCGTTTTCGTCTGCCCATTTGGAGACCTTATTTAAACCCATCTGAACCTGCCGCTCACACATGGCTAAGTTGCATGACTTGAAGCCAAGCTGAACGTCGTCGACATATGTACAATAGAACATCATGCGGGGAATGGACAAGTGCAAAGAATTCATTTTGATGATAAAAAGTGTGCAACTAAGCACACCACCTTGTGGCACGCCTGTTTCCTGGACAAATGTTTGAGAGAGCACACTGCCCAGACGGACACGGAATGTCCGGTTTGACAGGTAACTTTCGATTATATGAAACATTCTTCCGCGCACACCAAGGTGGGACAGGTCTCTTAGGATTCCAAAACGCCATGTTGTATCATACGCCTTTTCGATATCGAGGAACACAGAGAGAAAATATTGTTTATGGACGAAGGCGTCTCTGATCTGTGCCTCGATACGAACAAGGTGGTCTGTGGTGGATCTACTTTCTCGAAACCCGCACTGAAATGGGTCGAGCAAATTGTTTGTTTCAAGGATATGTACAAGTCGGCAGTTTATCATTTTTTCGAAGACTTTGCACAAGCAGCTTGTAAGTGCAATAGGCCTATAACTTGAAGCTAAAGAAGGGTCCTTGCCCTCTTTCAAAATGGGAATAATGATAGCCTCTTTCCAGGAGATAGGGATAGTGCCAGAAAACCAGATAGCATTGTACAAACAGAGTAGGGTTTTTCGTGTTTCTGCTGGTAGGTTTTTTAACATTTTATACACCACACGGTCAGAACCTGGGGCAGAAGTACTGCAGGAGTTTAGAGATGTCCGGAGCTCAGCTAGACTGAAAGCTTGGTTATATGCCTCGTATCTAGTGGATTTATGTTCTAGTTTCTGCTTTTCTATTCTTCTTCTGTATTTTTGGAAAGTGTCAGTATAGTGGGATGAGCTGGATACCTGTTCAAAGTGCGCACCTAGGAAGTTTGCTTGATCTTCCAAGGTATCACCCTGAGTGTTTACAAGTGGGAGTGAGTGTACTTTTCTTCCTGCTACCCCACGAACCATGTTCCAGACTTTGGCCTCTTGTGTATATGAATTTATCCCTGATATAAACTTGTGCCAGCTTTCTCTTCTGGCCTGCCGACGCGTTCTCCTGCCTCGAGATTTTATTTTCTTGAAGCTCTCAAGGTTTTCCGCCGTCGGCGAGTTTCGCAGCAACCTCCATGCCCTGTTCTGTTCCTTTCGCGCATTCCGACACTCAGTATTCCACCACGGGACATGTCGTTTGCCGGGCAGTCCAGACGTTTGTGGAATGCACTTGGCTGCTGCGTCAGTAAGAAAGGCCGTGAAGTACTGAACAGCTTCGTCTATGCCTAATCCGCATATGTCAGTCCAATTTAAGTGAGTAAGCTTTTGAAATTGTTCCCAGTCGGCTTTGTTTACCAGCCATTTGGGAACATGTGGAGGACATTCATATATTATTGGTGTACTCAAAACTAAAGGAAAATGGTCACTTCCGTATGGATTTTTTATGACTTTCCACTGAAGCAATGGTACAAGTGAAGGAGATGCGATACTCAGGTCTATGGAAGAGTAAGTTTTGTTGGCAACGTTATAGTATGTTGCCTCTTTCCTATTCAACAGACAAGCACCTGATGAAATGAGGAATTGTTCAATGAGACGACCTCGTGCATCACAGCGAGAGTCACCCCACAGACCATTATGTGCATTCAGGTCCCCAAGGACCAGATAAGGTTCAGGCAGTTCGTCCATTAAAGACTGGAATTGGAGTTTTTCAAGACGGTGGTGCGGAGGTATGTACAAAGAGCAGACAGTGACAAGTTTGTTTAGAATAACTGCTCGAACAGCCACCGCCTCGAGGGAAGTTTTAAGGGGTAATTGTGTGCATGCTATCCCTTGACTAACTATAACCGCTACACCACCGGATGGTGGCATGGCATCATCTCTATCTTTTCGGAAGATTACGTACTTACGTAAAAAGTTTGTGTTTGTTCGTTTTAAGTGTGTCTCTTGTACACACAGCACTCTTGGATTGTATTCATGGAGGAGTTCTTGTAAGTCATCAAGGTTTCGAAGAAGGCCTCGGATGTTCCACTGTAATATTTCTGTCTGCATACTAAAAGAAGAGATGCTGCTGTGTGTACAGAGAGTGTTCTGTGTTAAAGTGAGCTTGTTATTTTAGGTGGCAGGACGGTCGTCCGGCCCCGTTATTGGTTTTTTATGTTTCTTGGCGCGCTCCGAGGAGGCGCGCCGCTCTTTTGGTACCAAGGGTACCGTTGTATCCATTGCCTCGTCAGAGGCACTGGATGCCCGCACATGCGAGCTGGTGGTTCGGATTTTAGGCCTCGCCTGGTGAGGTGAGGCCTTGAGACCAGAGGACCCTGGAGTCTCCGGCCTCAATTTGCTTGAAGGCGGAGTAGACTGAACTGCTGCCGCCTTGAGGGCAGGCGCCACAGCCGACGGCTCGCTCTGCGCTGGCCGAAGGGGTGGCGAGGGCTGGTGCGGCGTTGCCCCCTGTCGCGCCGCATCAGCATATGTTGCGCCGTAAAATGGCGACACTCTTTGTCTTGCTTCTTTGAATGTGATGTTTTCTTTGACTTTAAGAGTAATTATTTCTTTTTCTTTCTTCCAGTTAGGACACGAACGCGAATACGCGGCGTGTTCCCCATCACAATTCACGCAGTGAGGCGTAGTAACACAGTTATCAGATGTGTGGCCGTGGCTACCACATCTTGCACAAGTTTCCTGACCGCGGCAGTTCTGCGAGCCATGACCAAATCGTTGAGATTTATAACACCGCCTTGGATTGGGAATGTAGGGGCGGACAGAAAGTTTGATGTAGCCTGTGTCGATAGATGAAGGCAGTGTGCTAGATGCAAAAGTGAGTATTAAATGTTTTGTAGGTATTTCTTTGTTGTCGCGTCTGATGACGATTCGTTTCACATCTGTGACATTTTGCTCTTTCCACCCCTCAAGCAGTTCCTGTTCAGACATTTCAAGAAGGTCTGCTTCTGAAACAACTCCGCGTGTTGTGTTCATTGATCTATGAGGTGAAACGGATACTGGGATATTACCAAATGCTACGAGACTGCCAAGTTTTTCATAGTGGTGTTTTTCAGGCAGCTCAAGGAGAAGGTCTCCGCTAGCCATCTTTGTAACTTTGTATCCTGGGCCAAAGACCTCAGTCAGAGATTTTGCAACAATAAATGGAGATATGACTCTGGCTTGTTTTGTTGGGTTTTCGCTATGCACAACATGGAATTTGGGAAAGCATTGTCTTGGTTGGCTGAAAATGGATATGTCATCGGTGCGTCCCCTCTTAGGCGGGAGACGATCTAGGAGACGGGGAAATGCAGGTGTTCCCATAGTAGTGTACTTTTTGTTCGGCAGCAATGGCGACCACCCACCATGGAGTCCAACCAGGGGACGCTGAAGCACTTAATAGCATAAGGCTGCACACGCCAGTCGTACATTGCCACTATAACCAAATATAATTACTCAAGGTTGAGTAATTACACAAGGTTAACCCTTGCCGCCATGAAAAATCGGAAGTAAATGGAAGAGAGAAGAAGACAGGACAGATTTAAAGACGAGAAAAGACTAAGATGTAGGAAGAGAGAGATAGGAAAAGGCGACTGCCGATTTCCCCTGGGTGGGTCAGCCCAGGGGTGCCGTCTACGTGAAGCCGGGGCCAAAGGGGTGTGTTGCGTCTGCCGGGGGGCCTTAAAGGTCCAATCACCCAGCGTCGGCTCAACCCCCAGGATCCCCTTTTCCCCGGACACGGCAAAGCCACGCACGGCTAGGCGTGGGAGGGAGTAGAAACTCCCCCGTTAGCTCGGGTCCGTGGTGTCGCTACACACCAAACGCCTACTTGTGCAGGCGCCCCTGCGGGGACTGCGGCCCAACGCTCGCTAAACCTTTCTAAAACCCAGGAGGTTACGCCCAGCGAGTATAACGTAGCAACCCTTTCTTGTCAGATAGTGCTCAATGTACATGCCAATGGCTGCTAATAGGGAATGAGAGACAGGAGAATTCGGCTTTTAGTTAAGGCACACGCTGCGAATTTGTTATTGTTCAAAAATGCAATGGAGAAATCTCCCACCGGCACTACCTTGAAAGTCAAAGCTTAAGAGATGTTACGTACTACGACGAGGGACGAACGGGTGCCACTTTAAGGAGCTTCGCCCCTAAAAAAAATAATCCTGCTTGGTTGACACAAATATGGTCAGAGGCAATCATGTTCCGGCTACATTAGGGACAGCTATGGAAGGTCATATGATTATTACTTCCGGGAATTCTTACTTACTGACAAGTTTATGAAACTATTCTCTGATATATTAAATGCAAGAGATCAATATTGTAGAACACATAAGAGAAGAAGTTTTCTGAAAATGTTAAAAAAATATTTATGGACGCGAAAAAAAACCTCTATGAGCACACGCAAATATAAATGACACCCGCTACAACATTCCCATGGAGATAACAGCAGATGTATGAGCTCGCGTATGCAAACAAATTTTGGCACGCCGTAAACATATGTAGAAAACAAGGTAAGATAAAAATGCCGTCTTCCTGTTTGCTTTCTCTGCCGGAAGTGCCGGCTGTTACGAAGCCATTTTCTATTCATTTTGCGGGGGCATATCGCAAGAGTCAAACATCTGCCATGCATGCCTTTTTACGTCAAGTGAATCTTCCATATATTGTTTTTGCTCTTCTCCTTCAACGCGCCCTCGTCGTAATCTTAAGTCGGTTCGCCTTTCGCAAAATACTGTTGCCACTCAACGTTCTTGTTTTCCTTTCGTTTTATCATGTTTTCATCCATCGCGAACGTCATTTGTTGCCCTAAGATATATTCCTGCTTTGTGCCTCGAGTTTGGTGATTTTGTTCGCTTCTGTTCCAGCCTTGCGGTTGCTGCACTGACTGGATTGATGTGGCGGGTGCATGGGCGAACGGCGCTGCCGAGCAGCTGGCCTCTTTTCGACGACCGCGTTCTCTTTAGACGCTCGCACATTTCAGCTCCTTAGGCAACCACCCAGGCTTCGAGACACTAAAGTGAGCTGTAACTTTTTGCACGGGGTGAAAATGAGGCTAAAAAAAAAAGGATGAGGGCGTCTCTTCCTCCGGATTCCTTTACGATGCCACGAGAATAAGAAAAGGAAACCACAGCGGCTGCAAGCAAGCGAGTGTGCACGTCGCTATAGCTTCGAGCATTCTTTTCACTTTGCCGTAAGCTGTGCAGTGCCACTGAAGCTACACTAGCTACATAACCTGCCGAGAAACTCGAATCAACGCTGAGTGATTGTTCCGTTTCATTAAACTATCTGGCCAGTAAACTTGAGTTAATCATATGGACTATTCAAAATTTCTTTAATATGCCAGAAGAAAGCTTTTGCGTATCATTCGTATAAGTCCACGGACAGCAATTAATCTGCAAGGTACTTATGGCTTTGTAATCATATGCCACTGATTATATGTATCCAGCTGTACGCGTTTAAACATAATACCAAGACGAAAATATGCGTGCTTAGTATACGAGCTCAGTCACGAATCATAACTGTTTGAAATTTCTAATAGCTAGAAGGAATCATAGATTGCTCTGATCTTGATACAACTTTCGCATTTCTGTACCTGACTAGATGAAGTGTAATGATGGGAACTGAAGGCGACGTGGTTCATGAATACCCTTCTTAGAAACTTGCTTTTGTGTGTAAGCACAGTCGTGACCATTTTTTTCATATACAAAGAACTCGTTTTCCAATTTCATCAATGATAATTATATGTGTGTACAAAGTAATTGTTCAGGTATTGGTAGGTTTTACAAGTATTCGTAAAGGTAAAATTTATGCACTTGTTGAACATAGTTATAAGTGTATGGAGAGTGCAAAGACTACAATAAGTTTGAGGAGCTCTTTAGATACAGTACATTAACCTACATATCCACACTAACTAGCTGCCGACTATCAAAAAAAATATGTTAAAATAATAAATCAGTCTAGCGTACGCGTTCCCCGAGTTAAATGCCATTAGGCGTTCGCTGGCATGTTTACAATTTAACAGGTGGATAATGTGACTAACCAGCGAATGTGTTTCGAAGACTGTTTCAACACCTTGCGGTATGCAATGTGAACAATTTGGCAACTAGAGTGCTGACTGTGGTTCTTGCAACGCTGCACAGATCTCGAAAGAAGGCGTGCGTGTAGTGATTTTTGTCTGAGAAGCATGCGAGCAAGAAAAATGAATGAGAGCAAGAAAACAGGAAGATGAGTCGATAAATATACAGAAGAATAAATAGAAGAATGCCGCTGCTGCTTCTTGACAGAGACAGCGTCTCTTAAGTGGACAGTTGACAGCGGCTGCTGATACGAAACACGCCCTAAGGCTGATCACTGGGGGTGAAATTGAAAAGAAGGCATGGACCAAGAAACAAAATAATAATAACCGACTAAGAAATAAACAGCGAAATGTGGCACTTATGTTACTACTTTTTGTCTCTTGAACAAATGATCCCCGGCGTAGTGATCTTGCGGCTAAGGTACTCGGCTGCTACCCCAAGGTCGTGGGATCAAATTCCCACTGCGACGGCTGCATTTTCAATGAAGGCGAAAATGCTGTAGGCCCGTGTGCTCAGATTTTGGTGCACGTTAAAGAACTCCAGGTGATCTAAATTTCCGGAGCTTTCCCCTACGGCGTTTCTCATAATCATATGGTGGTTTTGGGACGTTAAACCCCACGTATTGAAAATGAACAAGTGATTAAGAAGTCGAGAACATGGGGCAAACAAGCGTGCCAAACTGGTACCTTTTTTATTTATAAGGAAGGAGATGTTAGCGCAAAAGTTAGACGCCGACTACTGCTTGGCTATGAAAAAAATCAGGCACACAGCACGTAAAGTTTCAATTTACAAGCCTAAAAACATTCTCACAGGAAAACACCAAGATACACAGTGATTTAAAAACAAATATTGGGGAACTTTCTCTGATCCACGCAAAGCTGGAGCTCAGAAGAGCTGGTCGGCTCTCGGCTGGTTCTGGCTTGACTAGGCACACGTTCATTCTCACATGCGTGAGATGTGAGCATGATAGCATTGTAAGTTAGTTAGGTATCGGTCGGGTTAGGTTAGGAATCGTTGTTTCTATTTATTTATGCCTCTCTGTATTTGTTTAGAGTTCTTTATTTCCCCCTATTTCTACCTTTCTTTTTCTATATACATTTCACTCACTCTGTATTTCTCGCTTTCTTTTTGTTTCTATATGTTCCTCTCTTTTTCTCTTTGTTTCTTTTTGTCGGGATCTCTGCTTTTTCTATATCTTTTTTCTGTCTGTTTTTTTTTGATGTCGGACTTTCTGTCAATATGTTTCAGTCTTTACAACTTTTCCCCTCTTTTCTTACTTTCTTTCTCTCTCTGTTTTTCTTTCTATAATAATATTGCTCTATCTATCTACCTGTCTTTCGTTCATCCAATTTGTTTTCGCTCTCTATTTCTTTTTATTCAGATGAACTAATTTTCTCGCTCATCCGAGTTATTGCACCCCACGCCGGAAAAATCGCCCTGCAGGGCACACGTGAAAGAACGGAGAAGCGCGTGCGCAGCGGCATTATGATGATCATTTCGTGTCTACATCACGAAATGCGCAAAAGCCGAGCATGGCAGCTCTGCTGTAAAAAAAAAACAAAAAAGAAAAGGAACGAGAAAAGTCTGGGCACCTTGCGCTAGGGGTGCAAAGGTGAACTAAAAGCTGAGCTCGTGGTAGACTTAGAACCCTAGCAAGCTCTTAATAAGCAAGTTGTTGATTAGCGTGATATTAGCGTGGTGCTTACTATATACGATGACCATGCTCAACATAAATTCATTTAGCAAGGTGCCCACTTTTTTGTTCTTGTCTGTTTCTTTCTTTTTCTCTACCTGTATTTTTCTTTGGGCTTATTTCTCTCCTTTATCTATAGCGTATTTGTTGCACACTTCTCTCACGTCGTTTTCAGGAGGCACACTGATTGAAGAAGTGCCTACATTGCACATCAGTCATGTCAGCCTCATGGATGTGCTCGCAACATGGCTTATTATCCACCAAATTACTCGGTGATAGAGACAAAAAAAGGCACCTTTGCCCTACAGTGGTGTCAAGCCTGATGGAACTGGGGAGCAAGGCAGCCTTTGTTGTTTCCCTTTGGTTTTCCCTTACCTTTTCCCTCCCATTCTCTTTTTCTGTTTTCCATCTCAGCTTTTTTTATTTCTACTTGTTTTTAATTTTCTTCCCATTTTCCCTTTTATTTTCTTCTCTTTCTATGTCTCGCTTGCTTCCTCTTTCATTGTTTTGAGGTGGTTTGTGTTCTCGTCTCCGCACTTAATTACATCATCAAGGTGTTTGAAAAACAACAGGAAGACTACTTTTCCACGGCATGAGTGCACACTCGATATGCTATAGCAAGGCACCGCTCGTTTCATGGCCGATGCCCAATGGTGGATTGCGCCAGGATAAAAAGGGACAATCAACCAATCAATCAATCAATCAATCAATCAATCAATCAATCAACCAATCAATCAATCATTGCTATAGCTGGCTGCTATATGTAGCTGATATATGTGGTTCTGCGCACGTCACACCAAGCCACGAGGACAGCATACGATCTCCGCATACGACAGTATACCAACGCCCCCCCCCCCCCCACATTTAAAAGAACGTATTATAGTTATGCTACTTTCTCGGAATTTACGTCATCACAAGTGGACTGTATTTGCTTATAGTCTCTAAGATGCAGAAGAGAACGAGTTGTTAAGTTGCAGGCAGTAGGCGGAGCTTGGTTGTCTGGTCATACGAACCAGCGGAGCGAAAAGCCTAAACAGCTCCCCTGTTAACGAAAACTTTTGACACAACGTTCTCACAGTAACCGCACAAGCATTAGGACGATAAAAAATATATTTCCAACGACTTTCTCACAGCAACATCAGAGCATAAACATTGATCTAAGGAGCATCATCATCATCATAAGCATTGAGCTGCACAAACAATATAATAATTTGCGCAAAGTAACACAACCTTAGAAAAAAAAGTTAAGGATAGAGGGGATGCCAGTAACTGTGTCGCTTCCTCCTTTTCCTTCTTTAACGTATTTTTTGCCCCGTCATGGTGGTTTTGCGGCGAAGGCACTCGGCTGCTCACGCGCAGGTCGCGGGATCGAACCCCGGCTGTGGCGGCTGCATTTTCGATGAAGGTGAAATTGCTGCGCGCCCGTGTGCTCAGATTTGGGTCCACGTTAAAGAACTTGAGGTGGTCAAAATTTCTGGAGCCCCCCACTCTAGCCTCTTTCAATAATATGGTGGTTTTGGGACGTTGAACCCCCCCCATATCAATCACCAATTTTTAAAATATATTTTATAGTGTGACATCACCTACATAGATTAGCGATGGCCGGGATTAGGTACGGAGGCACGAGGACACGTTGTTGGAGTTCTTGGCGCAGGCCGCACACAAACTCTCTCAGAATAGTAAAAGAGTAGTACAAGAGTGAAAGAGTAAACTCTCTCAGAATAGTAAGAACGACGACGAAGTGATTCTGGCGTAGAACACTGCTGTCATTATCTGTAATTTTTCAAAGTTTTTCTGCGACTCTGTGGAAGACACCGTTCCAGTAACTGCGGCGATGGACGCGAATTCGCCTGGGCTTCCACCGCAACCATCGACGTCGTCTGCAGCTACCACGAGAAAGCGTACGGGCCACCCGAGTGATGCCTACAGCAAGGACACACTGATTTACTCTACGGCCAGCGACGAAAGCTCCGATGAAGACGACTTCGTGCCTGGGACAAGGCGGCAGCAGAAAAGAAGACTAGTGATGCCATCTCATTCAACAAGTAAGAATGCGACGAAGACGCGAGAGCCTACGATATACACAATTCGTTTGTGCCGGTCGATGCGGCTCATAGCCTGAACCGGCTCAATCGTTAAGCCACGTCTAGGTCTCTTGAGGAACTCGCCCAGCGAGAGATCGCGGACGTGCGGATCAATGTCCGTAAGAATATCCTCGCCGTAGACATCACTCAACGAAGCACAATGGAAGTGCTGAGCAACGTCAAGATGTCGGACAACATCAATGTTCGCTCATATATACCTGATGGCCGCGACTCTACGGCAGGCGTCATTTACGACGTCGACATTTCCATCAGCGAAAGTGACTTTGCTTCTCTCATCAAACCGGTGTCTGCAGAACTGACTATACTGCAAGCTCGCCGCCTTGGCAAATCACGCTGCGTGAAGCTCGTGTTCAAGGGTGACAGCCTTCCATCGCAAGTCAAGGTCGGCCATTTTCGACACACAGTGCGACCCTTTGTACCGAAGCCCCTTCAATGCCGGAAATGTTATAGATTGGGACATGTCAGTGCTGTTTGTACAAACCTGACTGCGCGCTCAGTATGCTCAGAATCACATAGCGCAGACGCTTGCCAGGCAGAACTTCGAAAATGTCAAAACTGTCATGGCCCTCACGAAGCATCGTCAAAAGATTGCCCAATCATGAAAAAGGAAATGCAAGTGTTGAGGCGAATGGTCCTGGATGGCTCAACTCACAGGGAGGCCGCTGCCCAAGTACGACGCCGGCGGTCTCGTCGCCGGAGGCCCCTGAGGAGACCCAGTGCTGAAGCAAGGATTCAACCATGCCAAACGACCGCCGGCATACCACCTCAAGCGTCCAGACACGCCGACAACAAATCCTCCAAGTAAGACAAGAGCATCACCGGCTCGCCTGAAGCATCGCCAGCGCTGCCAACGATAGACCCACCGTTTGAGCCTCCGCATCGCTCGTCTACAATCACTTCGGAACGAGAATGCGGTGATAGTCGCGACAAAGAAATCGTAGCCATGGTAAAGGCCCTTATGAATACCATTCGTATGCTCCTCACTAGCATTGACAGTCCGGCTGCTAAGAGTGCATGCACTTCAGTTAGTAGATGCGCTGAAGCCGGTGCTATCAAGTCTGGAAAGGCACCATGGCTCCGCCTCTGCAAGCCTTTCGTTAAGAGGTCAAAGGAGCTTCGATATTTCAGTGGAATGCCCGAGGCCTCAAGCCCCGCATTTCTGATATCCCACAATTTGCGTTTAAAAACCAGTTTCTAATTATTGTTATCTGTGAGCCAAGGCTACACAATGCAATACGACTATCCAGGTACGAAGCCTTCAAGTCCGCTACCTGCAACGAACAGAGTAAAGTCATTGTATATATCAGATGCGACCTTACCTATATCGAGCACCGTGTAGCACCTCACGATGACAATCAGTATGTCTGCTTGACAGTTAAACGTAGAGACCTCAATTTCACGCTTATAGGCGCATATATATTACCTTCAAACTGTTTTGAACCTGAAAGACTACGTGCACTGTTAACAGCCACACCTGGACCATGGATCATCACCGGAGATTTAAACGCTCACCACCCACTATAGGAAAGTCAAAAAACAGACAGTCGCGGAAGGCAAGTATTCTCCTTTGCTCTGGAGCAGCAGCTTCTTGGTGTAAACGACGGAAGCCCAACGTTTCTACGGGAAACGACATACAGCAGCTGCCTTGACTTGACATTTGTGTCACGAAGCCTAAATGGAAAGGTCAAGTGGTTCGCAGACTATGAAACTCATGGAAGCGATCACATACCAACTTATTTGAAGATCAAGGGCCTGGAAAAATTGACAAACTACGGCACTTCGACTCGCATCTATTGGACAAAGTTCAGGTCACTGACGGAAAAGAGGTGTCAAGAAAATAAAGCACCTCCTCTTGACACCCTCGAGGATATGATTAGAGGTGCTACTCAAGAAGCGACCTATCATATTCAACATACTTCAGAATATTGTCAACATCAAGCGGAATCGGAACGGCTCAGAGCGATCCGTCGTCGCGCAGAAAGAAGATATAGGCGCACTAAGTCTATTCACGACTTGAGGGAGGCAAGGCGCCTACAGAAAAAAATTCAGCGGCGAATCATTTCACTTCAGTCCTTTCACTGGAAATATCTGTGCAAATCTTTGGATCCACACAAGCCTTTGACGCAGACATGTAGGATTGTTCGTGGCCTACGAACATGCCCACATCAACATCGCCCCTTCAAGTGTCTTTCTCTCCACCAAGTCTGCACCGAAATTGAAGTAGCAGAAGATTTCTGCATGAAAGTTGCCGGTCAGGCGTCCGCGTGCACCACACGCCACCCAGAAAACGCTTCAGTTTCCGGAGATTCAAGAATGGACACCTTTTTCTCTCTAGAGGAACTACAAGCGGCCTTGACGGCATGCAAACGATCTTCATCACCTGGTCCGTATGGAATCACGTACATGGCTCTTTGCAACCTCGGAGAAGCAGCTCGACGGGCCCTTCTATCCGTGTACAACGACTCGTGGAGCAGCGGATTTATCCCTCATTCATGGAAATCCAGCCGCCTTGTCCCTGTGCTTAAACCAGGTAAATCTCCTCTGCACTTGACCTTTTATCGCCCCATCGCGCTTACCAGTTGTTTCGGCAAAGTGATGGAGAGGATGATTTTGACTCGCCTAGAGTGGTACCTGGAGTACCACGAGGTATACCCTCATGCTATGACGGGCTTTCGGCGTGGGTGGTCCGCAATTGATAACGTTATAGACCTGGTCTCATCTGTTCAGCATCAAAAAAGACTGAAACGTTTATCTGCGGCGTTGTTCTTCGACGTGAAAGGTGCATACGATAACGTATCACATGAAGCCATTCTGGATGTTATGAAAAATGTTGGATTAGGTGGTCGGGTTTAGCAATGGATCCACAGCTATCTGAAAGGCAGACCTTTCTTTGTACAGACGGAGAATGGCACAACAGCGCACCATTGCAACCGTCGTGGTGTGCCTCAAGGCGGTGTTCTTAGCCCCACACTTTTCAATCTAGCACTACTCGGCCTTGTTGACGCCCTTCCAGATTCTGTCCATCTATCAATATATGCAGATGACATCTGCATCTGGGCGTCAGGCGTAACACGCCTTCATTTGCGTGCCCGGCTTCAGAGAGCGGCTACATTAGCAACAAAGTACCTGGAAGAACGTGGACTAGAGCTGTCATCAGAGAAATGCTCGCTAATAGCATTCACGCATAAGGCGATGAGCCCATATGTTATTAAAATCAACGGACACATGATCAACTACGTGAAGACCCACCGATTCCTTGGAGTCATAGTTGATCGCGACCTCTCCTGGAGCCCTCACATCGCCCACATGAAAACTAAACTCACGATGATCACCCACGTACTGAGGTTTCTTGCTGGAAAAACGTGGGGTGCATCGGTACGAGCAATGCTCCAACTCTACACTGTTCTGTTCCTAGGTTATATGCGATACGGCTTACCCGTGCTTTGCGGGATCCGAAGAACAAACTTGCGCGTCCTCCTGTCGATCCAAGCCCAAGCACTGAGAATATGCCTTGGTCTCCCGAGATGCGCGTCTACAGCAGCGACCGTCATCATTGCGCGTGATTATCCAGTCAGCACATACATCCGCGTAGACGCTTTGAAAATGCACATAAGACATTCCGCTCGGCTTCAATCTCATCACCTCGCCTCACTTCGAACTTCCAGGCCCCACTCAGCGTTCAGCGCAACTGTAGCTCAGCATTGCGCAGTGCTTCCATTGCACTTCACGCATGCAGCACAGCCGCCGATACCATTATGGTGCCTACACCCACTCAAAGCCCTTCTTACAATTCCTGGCATCCAAAATAAGAAAAAGTCGTCGCATCTAGCCCTGAAACAGGCCACATTACTCTTCCTGCAAGAGAAGCACAACGGACGCCTTCACATTTACACGGATGGCTCGGTGTCTTCAGTAAGCTCTGCAGGGGCGGTGGTTATTCCCGCGAGGTGCATCACAATTAAATTCATGACATCGCATTTGACGTCGTCGACAGCTGCAGAAGTCGCCGCCATACGTGCAGCTCTGGAGTTTATAGTGAAAGAACCTTCGGGAATTCGGTCTATCTTCTCGGACTCGAAGGCATCTCTTCAATGTCTTATGTCACCCTTTCGCCATGGACCTAATGAACAGTTAGTAGCTGAAATAAGGCTTCTTCATTACCAAGCAATTGAAAAACAGCACAGCATAGTGTATCAGTGGATACCAGGTCATTGCGGTATATATGGCAATGACCGCGCAGATAAGGCTGCTAGATCTGCACACGATGGTACCCAATACACAGCCATCACGTTCTCAAGAACCGACGCAGCTATAAGACTTCGTTCACTTGCACGTGACCTCACACTGGTACAGTGGAACTCAACAGACTTCACAAACGCGCGCCTGCATAACTTGGATCCCGATCTGCAGCTTCGTCTTCCACCAAGGATATCTCGAGCTGAGGAGACTCTTCTATGCCACCAGTGGCTTGGAGTGGCCTTCGCGAACGCATACTCTCACCTCATTGGGATGGCCAGCACTCCTACATGCATGAAGAGAGGACAAGCGCTTTCTCGCAACTAAACTGTTGATTAGAAAGGGCAGAATATATATACAGGCAACTGAAAAACACGACGCATGCGTGTCCAGGAAAAAAAAGTACATCTGTGGCACATCAAGAACACATGGTAAAAGAAGACTGATTATCTCAGAACATAATCAAGAAAAACAAACTCTTTATCGTGCAGCAAAACGGAAGGCTGGCTGACGCATTGTTCCCCTCTTTTTCTTATGTGAAAAGCTTCTGTCAACTCACGAGTTAATTTATTTTTTGACCGAAAAACCACTTCAGTATCCTGAAAAAGAGGAAAACAACCGCACTCTCTGCAATGAGCCGCGAGATGCGATGCACTCACGGATTTCAAGGAAGAATCGTGCTCTATGAGACGAACATTGACGCATCTTCCCGACTGACCGATATACACTTTACCACAGCTAAAAGGAGTCATGTAAACAACGCCCATTGCGCACTCCACGAACTTTTTGCTGTGTTTCATGTGACATTGCGGAAACTCTTTGAGCATGCGTGAACAAATAGACTGCAGTTTGCCTTTGGCTGAGAAAATCACATCGACTTTATATCTATTAGCTAATTGCTTAAGTTCATGTGAAGTCTTATGAAGGTAAGGAATCACTGATATCCTCCTACCTTTTCTGCTTTCTTCACGACGCTCCGAGTGATTCTTTTCAAATTTAAGTTTCTTAATCATGTTGTTACAAATGGACGTGATGACATCATTAGGATACCCTGCTTCTACTAGTTTCTTTCCTTGACTATGAAAGCTCATTTTCATTCTGTGTTGAGAGGACTTTTTTTAGAGCAAAACCCAAACTCGTGGTAACGATACCTCCGTTCACCAGCTTAGAGTGGCTCGACCTGTAATTGAGTATAGGTTTTACGGATCTGAAACAATAAAACCAGCAAACATGCTGGGGTTCAAAGACCAAGTTGAGATCTAGAAATTGCAGTTGATTTAATCGCAGCAATTTAAAAGGAAAGTTTAGTTTCTTGCCTGTTTCCTTGAATATCTTGACAATATTCACAACATCTCGCATAAAATCTGAGGACGTAGTGAACACAAGAAAATCGTCGACGTATCTGAATACGCGAACTGGGAGTCCTGAAAAATGATTTTGAAGTGCTACATCAATTTTTCCGAGAAAAATTTCGCTTAAGATCGGAGCTACGGAAGAGCCTATGCAAATCACTGATCTCTGGACAAAAAGATTGCCCCTCCAGGCCACAAAAGTTGACTTCAGGTAGAAGCTAAGTAACTCTAGAAAACTGGATATAGAAGTTCGACACTTCAGGCTGAAAGACAATTCATCATTATCTTGCACGATGCAGCTTTGAACACTTGCCATCAGCTCATCTTGAGGTATAGAATAGTACAAGTCCTCAATGTCTATACTAAAAGCCCTACATTTGCTAGAACTATTGGTGCTCAGAGAGTGCGGTTGTTTTCCTCTTTTCAGGATACTGAAGTGGTTTTTTGGTCAAAAAATAAATTAACTCGTGAGTTGACAGAAGCTTTTCACATAAGAAAAAGATGGGAACAGTGCGTCAGCCAGCCTTCTGTTTTGCTGCACGATAAAGAGTTTGTTTTTCTTGATTATGTTCTGAGATAATCAGTCTTCTTTTACCATGTGTTCTTAATGTGCCACTGATGTACTTTTTTTCCTGCACACGCATGCGTCGTGTTTTTCAGCTGCCTGTATATATATTCTGCCCTTTCTAATAAACAGTTTGGTTGCGAGAAAGCGCTTGTCCTCTCTTCATGTCTGTTTTTCGTGCGCTTTAACTGATAGTTATACCATGCATATCCAACTAGCCCAACTTTCGATTCTGTTGCAATTCATTTCTAGCACCCAGGGTACTAATTCTTTTCCTCACCTCAATGTATCGGACCCGACCACGCTGGCTTCAATGATTGCCGTATGCATTTGGAAGGCAAGAGTGGCATCTTGGCACATTCGCTATGGAACCTGTTCTCCTACATGCACTTACTGCAGTTGCGAAGAAATCATCGCGCACCTTCTGTGTGAGTGCACCCATTTCAACGCGCAAAGACAAGAATTCACTGCAGCTCTGGACAGACTAGACGATCGGCCTTTGTCGGAACAAACAATTCTGGGTCATTGGCCGAGCCCATCCACAGCCCAGAAGGCTTTGAAAGCTTTGCTGCGCTTTTTGCAGACAACTGGCCTCAGAGACAGGTTTTAGTGTCTTATGCTCATTGATGTTGCCTTTCCTCTGTCGCAATTTTTTTGTAATTTCTCTCTCTCTTCGCAACATTTCTTTTTAACATCTTTCATTCCCCTTACCTCTTTCCCCAGCACAGGGTAGACAGCCGGTCTAAGAACTGGCTAATCTCCTTGTCTTTCCGCTTAAACTTCCTTCTTCTTCTTCTTCCTCCTCCTCCTCCTCCTCCTCCTCCTCCTCCTCTCAGAATAGTAAACTGTTGAAGCCTGCCCACCTAATATTTTTGCGAAATCGTCGCGTCTCTGTAGCGAATAGCGAAACTTCGAGGGCAGAATTAAGCTAATGTAGCGACACACATATGCATCGTGAGTATGAACGTGCTTGTATTATAAAGTAGTCTAGCTTCCCATATTTGCCTTATGAATAAATAAATAAATAAATAAATAAATAAATAAATAAATAAATAAATAAAGTTAATCCTCGCCAGTACAGCGTATCTTCAAGATTGACTGCACCATCAGCTTTTAAAATGCCCGATTTTCTCTCTCTTTTTTTAACATTGACATTGTGTTGCAGAAACTCGCACAGAGGTAACGTGGCCAAAAGAACAACTATCTTCAAAGAGACATGGTGACTCACGGTCAGAGTTCTGATAAAGTATGCGCATTGTGAAAACAAATGAGGTAATATTCAAAGTGTCTTCTCCTGTTTAAAGTAAGGTGTTTTGCTCATGTCAGTATTCTAACCTGTTTGAAACAAAAATTATATTATGTCGCATAGACAGGGTCTATTAGAATAGGTCGCGGCGTGAACTTTTGGAATAATACAAAGCAATTGGTCTTTTTAAACGGGCCGCTAACGAATAGCAGAGTAGTGTCCTTTTTTTAAAACATTGTGATAACGCCTCCATAAAATTACCATTACCGAGGTCTGGAATATAACTTGCAACAATGTTCGGAGCGGAACAAGGTCATAGCCACTGAACTGTACCAGCGGGTGGCTTGGCATTGGCTTTATATAGTCAATGCTGTAGTCTTATAATAATGAAATAAATTAAAAAGAAGACACATTGCGTTAGTGCGAAACAGCCCCAGTACAAAACAAGCAGGCCCTTGATAGAATTTCATGCCCCGTGAAACATACGGAATCGTCTGCCGGGATAATTAGCACTAAGGCTTTATTATACGAAACAATCTCTATGGAAGAAAAAAGGAAGCTGGAGAAGGGAAGCAAAAGGCTGTAATGTTTATTCACAAGCGATTATTGTGAATTACATAATTGATATGAATATATAGTTGTCTGCCAAAGGGCAAAGGCATTTCTTCCCAGTCGTGTGGTTATAACAGTTTAATTGATATGTGGGGTTTAACGTCCCAAAACTACCATATGATTATGAGAGACGCCGTAGTGAAGGGCTCCGGAAATTTCGACCACCTGGCGATCCTTAACGTGTACCCAAATCTGAGCACACGGGCCTACAACATTTACGCCTGCATCGGAAATGAAACCGCGGCCGCCGGGATTCGATCCCGTGACTTGTGGGTCAGCAGCCGAGTATCTTAGCCACTAGACCACCGCAGCAGGGCTGGCTGTAACAGTTCGACACACCGGCAACAGTGGAGAAAGAAGGGCTATACAAAAAAAAAAGAGAATACCAGAAGTAAGTATGATCAATAATAGAACCGCCGAACGTCCCTCTGGAGATGATACAGGGTTATAAGGTTAAACAAAAAAGATGCCTTTTGCAGCTGAGAAACTATAGATAAAGAATATACAAACAAGACAAAGGAGTAGCCAATTCTGCTTTACAACCCTAAAGGCTCATGTGACGTCAAAGGGTCACCGGATGCAGTGCCGGACTGGCCGAAATCTATGGTCCTTTAGCGTGCCAGGCAGTCGTCTGCGGGTATACGCGCGTCGCGGCGTGGTGTGAGCTTTCTTGAAGCCCCTCGGAAGAGAAGACTGCTTGGCGCAGCTTTTCTTGGCCACCCAAAGAGAGATTACCATTGGCACCTCAAGATCCCGCTGAGTAACCCTCTTCTAAAATGTATGAATCGACGAGACATTTGTTTAGCTGGCGAGCATCAATCTTTCAAAGGCATCTGGTTTCTGAGAAAAGCTGGATATATTCCGTTCTGTCATATGGGCGAAACTTGGGCTTACGACTGGTGCAGCTACTAAATCACTTCGGCCAGTTCTTCCGCTCACTCATCCTCAGCACTCTATCACATTAGCTTGCATTTTATTGCCTTTTTGTCTTTCATGCCCTTCTGTCAAGAAGATGGTCATTCACTCACATCCCGGCTTTCATGAGAATAGGTATATATCCAAAATAAATATTCAGTCAAGCTTAATTTGGTTTTAATGTTTGCGTGTAGGAAAAGTTGGTATGGTAAATAATGTCATGTATCTTTATGTAAAAAATGACTGCGAACACAATGTGTCCACGTGACACGTTTTTCAGATATGTGACATCTTTGGTTGCTTGGATTTTTACATGGAAGACAATCTATGACACTTAAAAAATGCACATACGTAAATGTTCCCGACACAAGACACGCATGAGAGCCGTAGATGGGTGACCAATAGCGAAAACAGTAAAAGTTAAAGTGGGTGCATCGCAACTTACTATGCCACCCGATTCCACACAGAAGCGGCATGCGTAGGATCATATTGCATTTCATTAAGAACTATATTATGAAATTTAGGCTCTGCTTAGTGAGTACTAGGAAGATATAGAGCAGACAGACAGATAAAGAGGTTTCATAGGAAACAAAAATTATGCAGTACGGTAATGACAGCAGAACGAAGTGATGCATATATGCAATAACCATAAAACTCACGGGCCTTTAAAGTTCAGTGCTCTTCAGAAGGTCTATAACACATATTTTAACCATTGTGAATTCTGCCTGATTCAACAGTACAAACAAAATTCATCTCTAATTTCGTGTATGCTCTTTCCTGTCAAGTAGCTACATACCAGCACTTTCCGTTGACGGTTAGAGAGAGAGTGAACAAGAGAGAAATGTTTATTGTGGCAGAAAAGGTGAGAGGTTGGCCTGAATCTGTTTTCTGGCCAGCTACTCAGCTTTAGGAAGAAGGAGAGGCTGGGAAATAAAATAGGAAATGTTATATCTGAGACGCTTGACTACATTAACAGTTAGGGCTGACCGCACCGTCGATAAGGTGCGCATAGTGGGAAGAGAATAATGAAAACTGAAGTTTGAGTTTGAGTTTGAGTTTATTCAACCACGTGACAAGTACACGAAAATACACTGTATACGTGGTTTGGTGCGAAGGGAAAAAAGCTGCATTTCACAGCTTGACTGGCCCCTTCACCTAGAAACAATTTAAACTACAAATTTACAAAAAACTGCAAAAATTACAAAAATTACAAGCAGCGGAAAGCGACAATACAAAAAGAAACACGCATGTGGCCCATGACAGCAAATAATAGAATCACAACTCTAAAATACATACAAAAATATTCATAACAAAGCAATGCATGAAAGAATGAAAACTGAATAACCATTACAAAAATCACCCAACATTCACTTACAACACATACAGCTCATACAATTCAACATTTCAGTTTTAGATAATATACGCAAATTATCAGTTGTTAGTTTCCATTTGTTGATCACACTTGAAAGGCGGTAACATAGTGTTTCAAATCCATAGTTTGTGCGAGGACAAGGTACGTGCCAAGTCTAAACACCGGGTAACGCGACTGGCAGTATTTGGTTGCAAGGTGGCCAAAGTTAGGGACGTTAATGAGGTATTGTACGTTTGCTACCTCAATTTGTGGAAAGGAATCGGGGTAGAAAACAAAGAAATATTGAAGAACACATGGTAAGCGCGGAAACAGCTGACTACGGTCTTTTAATTTTGACATGATATTGTCTTTGTACGCAACACATCGCACGTTAACATATAGCTTTTGGTTAGTTTTCCTTTCTTATTTTTTATTTGTTCTGATTTTTCTTCTTTTGGTCTTTTTCTTCACTGCTAATATCAAGTGCGTGGGACTGGACTGGAAAAACTATCTCCCGGAGGACGCGCCTAGCGCGTAGCGAGCATCTCCTACATAGGGACCGACAAGGAATACCTAGCGGCCACATTGTGGGCCTGCCGAACGGCCCATTGCTGGTCGGCGAAACGCTGTATTCTACAATTTCACGGCGTTTAGTATAGCCGGCCCTAATGTAGCCCACCTTCCCATGCTTTTTCTGTATTTATGTATTATTGACAATAAACAGTTATGAGAAAGTAGACTGCACGTTAAGGCCGGCTACACTAAAGTGATTACACTAATATTAAACACATGTTTTTGGTATACTTTTTTCATATGCCGTGAAGGGAAAAACTGTGGTATATATCAGCTGTCGTGAGAAAGTTCAGCAGCGCTCTTGTGGCTGGCAGCGAATGTGATGGTCGCTGTGATATCATATTCAGGAAAGCTCTGGGGTAGTGATGCTTTGGGGCTATTGTCCGTGTCATTTATACAATGCATTACATTTCGAAGGCGTGGAATGCACATCGTTTGTCGTTTGTCGTTGAAATTGTGGTATATAATTACATATCACACGTGTGCCCTCGTCTCAAGCATGATCGCCTTCAAAGTGTCTCATGCCGATACGGAAAACAGCTAAATATGCTAAGCGGAATGATGTGCGGATCGAGGTGGTCAAGAAATTTTCACTTACAAAGGCCTTAGGAAAGAACTGTCACAAGAGTCCTTCAATGGACTTACTGATCATCAAAGAGAGAAATAAATAAAAGCAAGAAACGGGGAGGTTAACATAGAAGAACTGGTTTGCTATCCTGTACAGGGGTGGGGAAATAAAGGAAATAGGCTTCGTGCACCGCAGGCGGAGACCGCCAGGCGGCGCTGCATCCCCTAGCGGGGTAGAGTAACTGCCTTTGGTCCCAGGGACCATATACAGTTACTCTACCCCGCTAGGGGATGCAGCGCCGCCTTGCGGTCTCCGCTTGCAGTGCACAAAGCCTATTTCCTTTATTTCCCCACCCGTCCCAGGGACCATATACAGTTACTCAAGCGCGTGGCACCGGTTAAACGGTGGCGGCTCCACCGGGCTGTTTTCATCAAGCGTTTGGTGTTGTGTGCGTCGTGCTTGAAGATCAAAAAGGTTGCCACGTACATGCGGCGTACATGGATGTCCATCCGGTTACAAGCGAAATGACGAAAAGGTGTCTGTGTTCTGGTTGCCTAGAGAGCGCATGGCGGAAAATTGTAAGGGCCTGTCCACGCGCTACCCGCACACACACACACAAAGTGGTTGTAACAGAGAAAGGAAGAAAAAAGTGAGCCCCGTAACTGTCTGCTTCAGCGAGCGACACCTCAACAGTAGCTCAAAAGGGATAGGGGTGAGGAGGGATTAAAATGATAGGAATAAAGGTGTAGAGAGACTGAAAGAGAGATGAGGTAAACCAGAGAGCGACGACTTATCGAGGGGATAGGAGAGATAGGAAAGATGGAAACATGGTCACAGGAGTCCGAGGACAGGGCACCACTTGTGAGAGCTCTTGTCAGCGTCAGTAGATGGCGTAGAGCAAGTCCGGTCAGTCAGAGCTACACTGTCGTAGGAGGTCGTCGGCGTCAGGAGATGGCGTAGGGCGAGCCCAGTCGGCCAGAGCTACGCTGTCGTCGGAGAACGCGAGGGCACAACCGGTCGGCACGGAATCCAGTGAGCGACGCCAAGCCAGTGGCGGGGACTTGCCGCACGCAAGCGGATGGTGAAAGAGCGTCACCGATTCGCTCATTTTGCCCTCGCTTGGGTGTAGCAGGTGTCCCGGCATGTGCTTTGCGGCTGTGCGGGTAGCACGTGGACAGACCCTCAGCGCGCTATTCAGCGACAAGAAACGAGTGGTTTCACATTTTCTGGAAAGTGCGTGTGTGTGAAAAGCGCTTCGATGAGAGTGAGATCCTTCGTGTGGACCAGTGGCTAATAGGAGGAGTTGTGAAGACGCTGAACGATGGCCCGAAACTACTGCAGGCGCTGTGCCAAGGATTCTCCAGAGTTTCCCGACGTATTTGTCTCGTACAAAAAGGTCCAAAGTTCGCCCGCCTACCAATCGTCACCGGGAACCATCAGCTGAGCTGGAGACTGTTGAGGATGCATAGACACTTTGCATGAGCCCATTTGGCTCAGCTGCCTTGGATAATGATGCTGTTAATAAAGGTGAGCATAATGGCCACCTATTTCTCGTTGCGAGCCAATAATGGAGAATCCCGATGAGTGGAATGCTCGCTGTTTTCTTTAAACAGGTACTGAGATGACCAAAAGTGTATATATACCCAACAGACAAAGCTACATGCAGCTCCTCATAGCTGAAAAATGCAAGGCAGACATCCATTGCTTGGAACAGAAACTTCAAAGCTATCAATCGAAGCTTGCTAAGGTGGCAGAGCAAAAGAGAATGCACACACAAAAAAAACTGCACAGAGCTTGCGCAAGATGTAAAAGTGCGAAAAGTTAATTTTTATATCAATGCTTCATGAGAATGAGAAGATCATTTCTGCGGCACATGATAAGGGCGTCGGGGCAGGACGCAGTTGGTCAATTATCACGTTTGAGAAGACACGCGAGGCTCTCGATTTAACAGTAAAAAATAAAGAAAGACAAAGAAAAGAGACTGAGTAAGCGACTAAGAAACTACATAGCATGAGCAACCGAACTTTAATCACGCTAAGGAAAGTGGTGATATATCAACGCAAAACAAAACACAAAAACTTGCCAAAAGCCGTATTAAGGTTTGCTTGATCCTCATCATTGACCACTTGTGAAGTTCAAAGCACCAATTTATTCAAACTGGCTAGTGTTTTGATGAATACAAGATTGCTTTAAAATATACATCTTCGTATACAAACACCGAATGTTTATATAGCCTGAGAGATTAGAGACGGTATGGTAAGAGTTGCAACAACTGCACTTCTCGGACTCGTTAAGATCCACCAGATTTGATGAAAAACACTTGATTGTCCCCAAACTTTCACTAGATGCATCAGCAAATAATAAACATGCTTTTATAATGGTAACATATATCACAGTGGAAGCAGCATGCGTTGGTGGCCATTTAATTTCCGCCTTCAAGACCTCATTCGACGCTAAATTTCCCTGTACTAGAGCTTAGCCGAATTTTCTTGAAGGTAACAACACTATGAATACATAATCAACCTTCAAGAGTACATTTAGTCACGTTTCAGAGTACCGGCGCGTGCCGTACAATTGCAGCGCCGGGGCCGCCCCGATGTCTCGGCGTGGGCGAGGGTGCCCCTAGTGGTTGCTGCTGTCCCTATATCAAACGTTCGCCGAAGCTTGATGACCAGGAAAGGTATTGAAGGACTCGGCTACTACCAAGCGCCGAATAATGATAAAAAAGATTAATGAGCTAGAGATCTTGCTGGTCTAAAAAAGCAAACACAGATAGCTGCTAGAAGCTTCACCTCTATACATGGTTACTAATTGTGCGGCACGCTTTACAGGACGAAACATCGATGATTCGAGAGCAGCAGCAGCAGCCGCATAGTAGCAGCAGCAGCAGCAGCATAGCAGCAGCAGCAGCATAGCAGCAGCAGCATAGCAGCAGCAGCAGCAGCAGCATAGCAGCAGCAGCATAGCAGCAGCAGCAGCAGCAGCAGCAACAGCAGCAGCATAGCAGCAGCAGCAGCTGCAGCAGTAGCAGCAGCAGCAGCAGCAGCAGCAGCAGCAGCAGCAGCAGCAGCAGCAGCAGCAGCAGCAGCAGCAGCAGCAGCAGCATAGCAGCAGCAGCAGCAGCAGCAGCATAGCAGCAGCGTAGCAGCAGCAGCAGCAGCATAGCAGCAGCATAGCAGCAGCAGCATAGCAGCAGCAGCATACCAGCAGCAGCAGCATCAGCAGCAGCAGCAGCAGCAGCAGCAGCAGCAGCATAGCAGCATAGCAGCAGCATAGCAGCATAGCAGCAGCATAGCAGCAGCAGCAGCAGCAGCAGCAGCAGCAGCAGCAGCAGCAGCAGCAGCAGCAGCAGCAGCAGCAGCAGCAGCAGCAGCAGCAGCAGCATAGCAGCAGCAGCATAGCAGCAGCAGCATAGCAGCAGCAGCAGCAGCAGCAGCAGCAACAGCACCATCACCATCATCATCATCAACCACAACAACAACAACAACAAACACAACAACAACAACAAGTGCCAGATACAGTTCTTGAGTAAGTGAGTCCGAGTTTTCTCACCTTCAACTTCATCATCAGTCTAATCTGCCTTCACGTTTACACTCACATCTGCTGACCCATTTTTCAAAGCAGTATCGTTAACTGACATTGCAATATTTGTACATTCGAAGCATGAATCATAGAGGGGTAGGTGCTTTGACCTATCCGACGCCCCGCAAAATCGTTCATGGGAAGTTTATCATAATAATAGCTTGTCCGAGTCATCTCCTTTATTGATGAACTCTTTACTAGATATCGACACCCGATAACCCGTATTAAGATACGATATTAAAGGGTCCAAGAAGAGCACCGATTATTCGAGATATTGATGTTAACGAGCATTGACACTACGGTCGAAAAAGCTAATGCTAGGCTAACGGACACACTTGGACTGAGATGAAGCCATAAGTTCGAGTGATGCATATTTTGATGAGCTTGAAAGCCGAGTTAGCCCTAAGCATGAAATATATGTTGTGAGGGAACAAGAGTGAGCTTCACATTTTTTGCCGACCTATGGTTCCGCAGTTAGTGGGAAAGCCCCGCTACCGTGCACGTCAGGTGCGTCAGGTGCTACAAACGAAAACGAACACCTGAGAACGAGAGAGAGGTGCAGAGAGAAAGACACAAAAGAAAGAAACCAATACAAACAAAAGTGAAAAAACCAGACAGATAGTAACAAAGCGACCAAAATAAAGAAGAAAAAAATAAGAGAGAGAGAGAGCTGTAGCTAGAAAGAAAGAGATAAGAAATGACAGAGAAAAACATAAAGAGAGAAAGGAAGATATCCTACAATGCTACAACTGCGGATAGGCAATGCTGCACACACAATTGCCGTTGTCCCAACACAAACCTGTGCAAAGAATTTGCATGGGAAAGTATCGTACCTGTCAGTGAAATTTTCTATTTTTTCTTTTTTATTTTATTATTTATTTATTCGTTCAGGGTGAAGTTCATGAGGTGTAGATCAAATGCAGGCTACCTTCACATGTTTTGACATGTAAATAATCACATGAAAAATGTGAGACACGTTAGTGAATTATTCCACTAACTGAGAAGAACATTGGTACGTAATATTCATTTTATGTTGTTTGTGTGATAAATTATGCATACATGTGCCTCTCTGCCGAAGGAGACAACACCCGAAAGTTCTTCCAACGCACGGCGCTTCAGAGGTTCTGCAGTGCGCCGATTTGCACTCACGTCCATTATTTTTGCGTCATCTGTAATTACCATTAAGCTTAGATAACTGTCGAAGTAGCGGAAGATTTCGGTGACGCCGGAGAAGTTTGCCGCCTGCGTCCTGCGACATTACGCTCTAACATCTCAAGGTGTCTTAGTTCATTGATCGGGCCTGAAGTTGTCTATTGTTCTCGTCGTTGCGCATAATTTAATTATTTAGCGAGCGACCTAATTAGCGATGCAATGAACCACTCTCGTGGGGCATTACTCAGCTGGGATAGGGCTCCGAGTATCCTTGACGAGGAATTAGTTGTAATGTATATAGAAGGCATTAAAGTCAAATAGTGTGTTTGCTACTAGGTAATAAAGTATCATAAGCGGCCCAATGTGCTAAGCGTATTTGGGGCGCGCGCGCGCAAGCGCTCACGCAAACACACACACACACACACACACACACACACACACACACACACACACACACACACACACACACACACACACACACACACATACACACACACACACACGCACACACACACACACACACACGCACACGCACACGCACACACGCACACGCAAACACACACACACACACACACACACACAAACACACACACACACACACACACACACACACACGCGCGCGCGCGTTTGCACGCACGCACGCCCCACCGCGGTGGTAGTGGCTAAGGTACTCGGCTGTTGACCCACAAGTCGCGGGATTGAATCCCGGTTGCAGCGGCTGCATTTCCGATGCAGGCGAAAGGCCCGTGCGCTCAGATTTGGGCGCACGTTAAAGAGCCCCAAGTGGTCAAAGTTTCCGCAGTTCTCCACTACGGCGTCTTTCACAATTATATGGTGCTTTTGGGACGTTAAACCCCCACCGATATCAATCAAATTATCAACACAAGCACGCACACACGCACACACGCACACACGCAGGCACGCACGCACGCATAGGAAGCATAAAATGACACTACAAGCGCCTTGAAACATTGGTGTGGTCACAAGAACGTGGAATGATTCTGTTAAAGGTTTGTCCAAGAAAAATGTCACACTGTTCCTTCCGCGTGAACTTAAGATAACTTGAAGGCCACTTTTTCTTATTTGATTGTGCGATTATGGGTTAGTTACCTGATTCTGACATAGGGAGACGTCGCCAAATGATTTTTTTTATTGATTCGCACTTCACGACGTCAACGCCACTTTTAGTTTTGAATGAGACCTCTAAGGCTTTGGCCTCAAGTGATATATGTTATCGCACTTTGCGCGGGTAACTTACGATAACCCAATAAAGCAGCTAGTGCTTCTTTATTAGGCGATAACTGACTGCGTCTAATGTGCGTAGAATCCGGTGGATGGCGAATAATGAAAATTATACTTTAGATACAATTTGTGAAATTCTGACTGATTGATTGATTGATTGATTGATATGGTGGGTTTAACGTCCCCAAACCACCATATGATTATGAGAGACGTCGTAGTGGAGGGCTCCAGAAATTTCGACCACCTGGGGTTTTTTAACGTGCACTCAAATCTGAGTACACGGGCCTACAACATTTCCGCCTCCATTGGAAATGCAGCCGCCGCAGCCAGGATTCAAACCCATGACCTGCGGGTCAGCAGCCGAGTACCTTAGCCACTACACCACCGCGGTGGGACGTGAAATTCTGATCCCGAACCAGAGTAAGAAAATATATTTGCTAAGAGGGTTACGATTTTTTTGTATGATTGCATTTAACATTTGGATTTCATATTGCCACGCGTGTTTCTTATTGTCACTTATGTTGATTTGGTTTTCGCTTACAAAGCCTTGATCAGAAATGCTCAGCGCAAAGTGCATCTCATTGTTCCAGAAGGAAGGAAGGAAGAGGAATAGGAGGAAAAGAACGGTAGGGAGGTTGACCAGCCTATAGGCAGTCGGTTTGCTACCCTGCGCATGGGAGGGTGATGGGGGACATGAAAGATAGAGAGCAGAGCGGGAAGAGAGATAAGCACAGCACATTCGGCAGCACACGCGCGCGCACTCAGTCATAGTCCAGTCCAGAAGGTTTCAGAAGGTTCACAATCATTGTAGATCCTTCTGTTAAAATTTGCGCAAGACGCGAACACTGGAAATTATTCCAGAGCTTGCGCAATGATCAGTGACGAGGCTGGAACATTCAACAGCACATTTATAAAAGAGACACGCTGCGCAGCTTGTCAGTTGATCGATGATAGACGCTCTGTTCGCCGTTATCAATGTCGATGTGTTGCTGTAATCTACTTTTTTCTATTTACTGGTCACCATTTCGCCCAAATAAACAGTTTCATCTGAACATAGAGTCTGCTCCCTTCGTCCACATCATGACTCCGTAACAATACTGTTTTGTTTCTGAAGCTTTACAGGAAGGTATGTACTGCTTAAATTATGTTATGGATCCTGGACTTCTTGCAGCTTGTTTTTCTGGTACTGTCTAGAGAAACGTCGCACTGGTTTCGAATTATAGCGAAAGTTACGCTAAACATTCGTGTTCCGAGTAATTGTCACGTGGCGGTCGAAATTTGTACCCTAGATATGTTTTTATACATATATCACTTATTGACCACACAGACACACACACAAAAAAACACCATGGGTAGCCATAGTGCATTCCATGGGCGTCCGGGTGTATTCCATGAGGCACTTGAAATTACACAGGGTTTTCCGAGTAGCTGGGTTTACTGGTACGCCTTCTATTGTTGTCCAGCAGGGCTTCTATTGATTCCTCACGCGACGTTGATCGATTGCAATTTTTCTGCGGTCCGTATAGGGAAAGTCCCCTTCTGGTTCTGCCGGCCGCATCTTCTGTACAGGCAACGAGATATCGATTGCGTGGGCCTCATCTTATTCCTTCAGTGTGTTTGGCCATTACGTCAAGCAGTGAGGAATTTTGTTTGACTAGAGCTGTCATGACTCAGCACCACACAGGTGTGAAAAAATAGATCACGCTGATTCTAAAGCAGGGTCGAAAAGCAAGTGTTCGTTACTATTTGCTTGGTGAAATAAAATCGGTACATCGCACGTAGCAAGAAAGCCCATTGCCTATGGTTTAGTGTCCTTTCGCTATTGAGCAGATTAAAAATATTCTGAGTACAGATCGAAGAAACCAATAATTGCTTTATGATTTTTTGCTTCTAATCTTTGAATAATTATAACGAATAAAGCACAGCGTAGAGGAGAAGTAAATTGTCTAACTTCTTAGACATTTATTAGGCGCTCACATTTTTGTGTATCATCCCAGTCTTTTTTTTATGAAACTTCAAAAGAGTGTTTCGACCAAACAAGAACACCGAGCATATAGTACATTCACAGTATCAAGGTGACCTTGGTTAGTGAAACAGGAGGAAGGAAGGGGGGAGCACTTCCCGTTTACTTATCGAATGATGATCTTCTGATTTCGGCTACTGCAACGATAAAGTGTATCCATGAAAAACAGTACCGAAATACTTTCATTTAGTTAGAAATAATGACATCTAGACATACCACTCACCATGTACTTTAGTTATTAATTGTCTTGTAGAACCAGGCCGGTAACCTAAAATTTCCACTTGAATTAAGCGAAAGGAACAGAAGAAAGTGCAAGAGAAGAAGGGGAGCTGTCTGCAAATAAGTAACGTGAACAACGGACGAAACGAGTTATTGTTTGCAAAGATTGGGCTGCTACGGTTGCTTTTTATACCGATAATGTACGTCTCGCAGCTTGGTATAACTAGGGTTAAATTACAAAGACAGTCATTACGAAAAGCAACCGCAGAGCGCGCACCTCGACATCATGTGAAATCCTAATGCAGCAAGAACTCATTAGGTCACCACTACGATTGCCCCGCTGCCACCGGTCTGCGCCGGGAAGATACGAAGGATCCGAATTGATCGCTTGTAATCACGACAGCACACAGTGGCAAGGGCGAGGAAATTCCTTTGCGCTCAAATCGCCTGCGAACGATTCCGATCTTTGGTACAACCATTTCTCACTAGTATTTCTGAACCTCCATTATTGCTTGTTTGCTTGCTTGTTTGTTTATCCCATCGTCCACTCTCGGTGGAGCGTTGCAAAAGTGCGTTGTTGCCACATCGTCCGGCGGGACACGTAATGTAGGTGGAGAGTTGCGACAAACCACGGTGTCCCAAAACGGAGACACCACAGCCACTTCTCATGGTATCCGCGATGCAGTCTAGGTGCGCGTATATTCAGTTACGTACCTGCGGCAAAAATACCTCTTGCTGCGTCTCAAATTGAACAACAAAATCCATTCGCTGCCTCTTACACGCCACGAATACCTCGCCTAGTATTGCGGCAAAAATATCTAGGCGATGGTGTGTTTCGCACAGAAGCGCAAAGCTTACTTGGTGCGCTGAAAATAATGGCTTCCATACAAGTAGCGAAGTTCTAGAACACTGAGTATGGAAGGCAACATGCGTATTTGTGCCCATTAGCAGATTTAACCACATTCACCGAAAAAATTGCCTTTCGACAAAACTGAACTACCATGCAGATGATGAAGAGCAAGTTATCTTGTGATGTATAGTGGTAAGAGTGACGATAACAGTCTTACGCCATTTCTTCTTTGCACATAGTCGTCCCTTCAATCTAAGGCAGCAGACCTATCACGTGTCTGGTTTACAACCTAGGCGTTTGTGTCCCTGTATTCGCCAACCTTGTTTCAACTGTGACGTTTTTGTGCTCCTTGTTTCTGTCTTTCGTAACATGCTTAACACTAGAACTTGCCCATTTCCCAAAAATAGTGTAGAATACAGGTTATTATGAGCTACAGTGAGCTTCCCAGAATGCCTGCGTTCTCATGTTTGCTTCTTTCCTCCTATACTGCTTCATCGGTTGCGGAACATACAAAAAACCAAACCATTTCCAAATTCTGCGTTTTGTCTACAAATTTTACAAAATCCTGAATTTCATGGGCCTTTCACATTTAAGAAAGTCTTCGAATAAATGAAAAGTTCCAGCAGATGTCCTTCGTTGTTTATGTTTAGGTGAAATAAAAAGAACAAAACCATACTGGAGCAAAGGATGTACATTTTTGCTTTTTCCTCTTGCTATACTAAATAAAAAACACAAATGAATGCGTGAGAAAACGAGCATGCATGGTGAGCAAGCTGCCGTGAAATTAAAAGCTCTAACAATGTTTCTGTGATTCAGCGTATCCAAGCAAGAAAAGCGTGCTAGAACAGGCCATGAATAGTTTATTGCAAGAGCACGCATCGCTTGAAGCGGTGTCGGGGGCGTTGTAAAAGTAGGTGTCCACATGTCACGGAATGAAAAATGGCCAGCCACGAACAGCGTGACCAAAGCGCTCGTCTCTGTTTGGACTGTCGGAATGCAGGGAACGCTCCCTTAACAGTCAACCGATTGGGTTAGTCATCGATGTCCATTAAAATAATAGCTTTTGGTCGCTGAGTAACTTGACTGACTTGGAACTGCATCCGTACCTTAGTTCAGAAATGATTTGTGCTGATTGGCACAATTGATTCCATTTAGGCGCAGTCCTTTATTAAAATAAGACAGCGTTTCTTGCTATTTTTTTGATGAATCCCGACTTGCCACGCACATGACTCAAGAGACACGTTAACTCTCTTTTGGGTGCCACGAATCTCCGACGAGAGTATGATGTCCACGTGTCTGTTTAAAGGGAGTCATCTGCAATACTTTCGTCGGAGATTCGTGGGACCCAAAAATAGAGTTAACGGGCCTCTTTAAAGGGAGTGGTCTGCGTGGCAAGTCATGATTCACGAAAATGGGCCAAACGACTCTTTTGTTCATATAGGGTGTACGAGGCTTGACAGAGATCAGCCGCATCTGTGTCAGCACTTACAGTACCGTCCAGTGCAGAAAAATGAAATCGCATTTTGCGCATAAAGACGAAATCAGCACTTCCTGGTGGCCCTTTGAGTTTTTTGATGCGTGATTTTTTTCCTGCGTGATTTTCCAGCATAAGCTGATGAAAGTCTTGCCTTTTGCACAACCCTAGGCCGTTTAGCTGCGAGGCACTTCACAGAGGAGATGTTGAGACAATGTCCTTAATTGCGTTTCTGTAGTGCAATTTTAGTATTAATAATGCTTTATAACTGTTGGGGTTTTACGTCCCAAAAACACAATACGATTATGAAGAACGTCGCAGTGAAAGGCTGTGGAAACTTCTACCTCGTTTGTTTCTGAAACGTGTGTCTAAATATACGTACACGGGCTTTCTGATTACATTTCGCTTACGTCTAAATGCGGTCGCCGCGGCCAAGATTCGATCCAGTGACCTGCGGGTCAACAGTCAAGCAAGATGTAGCCACTAAAACATTGCAGCGTGCGTGCAATGCTACGAACACTTACAGCAACACAGGCTCGCACACCAGAAGTGCCGGCCATTATAGCTTGGATGAGGTGGCTTTCGAGGACGCCTGTTGCCCGGCTTAGAGTTGCTCCGGCCTTGCGGCAACCGGCGCGCCACCATTGTGAGCAGATTAATCTTCAGCTGGGTGCACGGCGGTGCTTCTGTGGCTGACAGGTAAGACCACCGGAGAAATGACTCATTCTCTGCCGTTTCCTGACGAGCAAGCGGCACATGTCTTTATTGAGAAGCTGGCGTATTTTCAGAGTGCCGCGCCGTATACAGTAATTCTCCTAATTACCAAAAGAACGGGACCAGTTCAGCCAGACAGTTAATAGGTAGTGATCGGATATTGACGACCGCTATTTTTAGGATGTTTGAAGGGTAAGCAGGAACTCAGCTGTTTTGAGAAGAAATTTAGATCGTGTTCCCTAAGCATTCGCTACAGCCACGTATCTCATTCCGATCAATTCATGATTCACGTTCCCTGATACTAACACTTCACCAAAGAATGGAAGCAAACAAGAGCGAACCAGCTCAGGTCGATGTCATTGGCTTTGCCTGTCAATAAAATATCGTCCATCCACAGCCGGCCTTTTCTAAGAACCGGTTCTGTTTTCTAAAAGTTTTTCAAGAGGCCTAATTGACTAAACACGAGTCTTGAAGAAAGAAAAACCGGCCATTTTTTCTAAAAATTTTTTCAAGAGGCGTAATATACTAAACACGAATCTTGAAAAAAGAACATTGCATTTTCTCAAAGACACCGGCCTGTTTCATTGTTTGTGATGGTGAAACTGTTACGCGTCGGCCCAGTCAGTGACCTTTTCTCTCCTCCTCTATAACTTTCCTTCCCCTCTCCCCTTCACCAGTGCAGGGTAGCCTACCGGGGCTCAGCCCTGGTTAACCTCCCTGCATTTCTCCTTGTATTCGTTCTCTTTCTTGAAGAAAGAAATAATACAAATACAGTAATAAAGTATGTTTGACTGCACGCGGTTTAGCTACAATCAGGTGTACGGCAAACTAAATAGACGAGTTGATTATAGTAGGCGATAGGTGAACGTCAGCTGCTGGTCTACTGAAGTTGTTAGACTGCGGTATTCTTGTTGGCGGAGTAACCTTGAGTAATTTTTTGACATTGAAACGTGTTGAGCTGGCTGAGATCCAATAATATATTTGTCGTATCCTGGGAATCTCTGATATCGACAGCGCTCAGAGAAGACGTGTGTGGTTAGAAGCTGTACATATGCGCAAGAACCGCTCAATAAGATGTGGCACATGTCGTGGTGCTGACTGCTGTGCTGTTCTTAATCAGTTAAAGCCGACCGAAGGCACGAAAGAACAGGGCAAGTGCTGGTATAAGAAGTAATATATATATATATATATATATATATATATATATATATATATATATATATAGATATATATATATATATATATATATATATATATATATATATATATATATATATATATATATATATATATATATATATATATATATATATGCGAAAAACAGACGACGAAACTTTCACGGAAGCGTCTTTCCTTAACGTTTTCAGATGGTGGACCAGCCTTCATCAGAGTAAGGAAGGCTATATATATATATATATATATATATATATATATATATATATATATATATATATATATATATATATATCTTGATGAAGACTAGACTCTGGCTAAAACGCCGAAATAAACCACGTTGTGACTACTCACGGAGGATCTACTTGACTATATATATAAATACAGAAAATCATGCGCCGCACAAGATTAAATTTCTCGCTCTGATAAGGCAAGTGATGGCAGGCTAACGCAATTACCAACACACTTCGCCATGTGGTAAGCCTCAGTAATCTCAAAGGTGCGTTGATTATGACGGTGATCGATGATTGAGGGATTGAGGGCTGCTCCGATGAAGGAGTGCAACCGCATTGATGGCAATGGCTGGTGAGGTGAAAGTGAAGAGAATAAAAAGTGATGCGCAGTCTACAAACCAACCAGCAACGTCTCGTTCTGAGCGAAAGCGTTTTGTTGTATTTCCCTATCTTTATTCTATTTCACATGGGTTAGGGAACGTTGGGGGACAGTATGGGGTTGATGTTGTTTTTTGAGGTGGAAATAAATTGGGTAGCTTATGTGGCAATATCCAAAGACGCGGAAAAGGAAGTATTTTATTTTTATTATGTGGGGTTTAACGTCCCAAAACCACCATAGGATTATGAGAGACGCCGTAGTGGAGGGCTCCAGAAATTTAGACCACCTGGGGTTCTTTAACGTGCACGCAAATCTGGAAAAGGAAGTACAAGGGCGGTTATAACACTTGCCCAATCAGGCATGCAAAAAGTACACCGCATGTTCGACCGGTGTGGCATATCGAATTCCTTGCTCATGTGGCAGTGTCTGCATCAGACAGACGGCAGCTGTGTTGATATCAAGCTGCGGGAACACGACAACTCTTTAAAGGGTCGCGTTTCGTCTCACATCGCCAGGCAGTGCCGTGATTGCGGTTGCACTCCTTCATTTGAGCAGACCTCAGTCATCGATGGCCATCATAATCAACGCACACGCGAGATTGCTGAGGCTTATCACATGACGAAGTGTGCCGGCAATTGCGTTAGCCAGCCGTTTGTTACTTTATTAGAAAAGGAAATTTGTTTGATCGATTGGATGTAATCTTGCGATCATCTACTCCAAGTAGATTTCTCTTGGGCCGGGGGGGGGGGGGGAGGGAAGCGGGTAACTCATGCATTCTCTTTGTACTATGTTTGTACTTGGAGGGTGATACAAGAAAGCGGGGGGGGGGGGGTGTCAGTTTTTTCGTACCCCGATCTTCCACCCTAATAGTGCCGCCCCTCTGTATAATATGCAGAGAACACGCTGTACGAGTAACATAAGAGCCTGCAGTCACAGTAGACGTTTCGGAGTCAAGTTTTACGCGTTCGAGACTTGGCAACAACGCCACGTTGGCGACGGGACTGTGATACTCCGATGAACTCAGCGCTGTCGCCATCACAAATGTATCCCTGTTCACCATGGTCGCTATGTTTGCCTGCAAACCGCCGCCGTGGGCCTTTTTTTGCGTTCTGACAGTCGAAGCGGAGGTGCCAATGCGGGCTCCCACTACAGCTCGCTGGCCAGCGCGGCCCTGTGCCCTACATTAAGCGGTCGTGTGGAGCGCGACGAGCAAGGGGTGTGTGTGCGGGGGTGGCCGGCTACAACCATCAGGGCAGCAGCGGTGGCGAGGGAGGAGAACAGCCCTCGGATTACCTTGACATTCCATATTGATCGGAGATGAAAAATTAACGTGCCGCACCGCTTCCGTATAATTGCAGGCGAGCTCTGGGCGCGCTTGCGGAATACAAACGAGCCGCCGGCGCGGCGCCCACAGCAGCCTCGCGGTTGCTTCATTCAGCCACAGGCAGCGCTGTCATCGAGCGTTATTCGAGAGGAGGCGCCGCCATCAGAAAATGCTTTGCATTCGTTCGCACGCCACTGTCGCACCGAAAGTGGACGATTGCAATTGGTGCGTGCCTATATACGGTCCCGCTCTGCTTCGTCTGAGGCGTGAGTGTAGGTGCAGTAAAAAAATCGCGCCATTAAGTTCTGTTGAAGCTGGAACACTCTGCGCGAGTTCGCGTGCCGGCGCAGTGTCCACGCGTACACACCTATGACTATACGAGATGCGTCGCTATAGAGCCTTCAATCTGATGACTGAACCTTGGTGTTAACGAGCGTTTCCCGCAATGATGCCACCAAAATATGACTCAAGCGAAGAATATGTCCAATTTTCTTTATACCGTGACTTTGATGTTCTGTCTTCGACGAGAACCGTGCTCACGTTTCATTCTTAATGAAGTCCTGTGAGGGTGCTCTTAACCGCGTATGTAATGCTTAATTGAGGAATATGCGTTGACGATGTGTGTCGCGGTAACTTACACGTGACGAACTCGAGAGCACATATCTTGTAAAACATTCAAATGACATTCAAGCAATGCGAATATTCGCTAACTATATGCTCCAGTCTCCTGTCTGACCTTTCATGTTGTACTATAATAGAAAATACAATATAAACAGTAAAACCTGTGAACGAAAAAGTAAGCTGCATGTACCATCATGCTTGTAGTTACAAAACGGCGCTTCCGACAACTGATCTTTTCGTTGCATCCCAATTAGTCGCAAATCATACGTGACAGGAAGGAAGCGGCTAGATAAACAGGCTAATTTTCGTGGATCGCAGCAGAAACTGACAATTCTTGCTGACGCAGCGCCATAGCCCACGCTCGACAGACGCTTAAAAGACTAAGTGCCGTGTTGGTGGCGTCTCGCTGCAGACAAGGCACTAATCGAAAGACGAGAGGACACGCGAAGCTTAGGGCCGAAGCCAAGAGACACGAAACAGACCGCAGCTAACGGATGGGTCCGATAGTATTCGTCTCTTTGCCGCTGTTCGAGGCAGTGCCGAAATGCTACACTAGCGCCCTTCCACGAGCGCAATAGGAAAGCGATCACCGGTGTAGCATAGAGCAGGGCGGTCCTTTTCATTCGTGGCCCGCGTGCACTTGAGCTTTTCCTCGCCGAAAAGGCTACACCGCTGGGTTCCCACTTCCGGCTCCCAATGCGCTTTATACGAAGTTTCTACAAGGGTAAAAAAAATAACACGTTAAAACAAGAAAGAAAAGAACAAGTGAAATGAAGGACCCCGTTTCTCGTCGTCGCTGTGGTGGCGGCCGGTGCTATTGCTGGCCATGCAGATCCTGCCGACGTCTCGCGGTTCTAATTATCTTCCTCCTCGGAGCAGCGCGCCAGTGCTGGCGATTCAATTAGGCCTGGATCACCCTTCTTACCGAGTACACGCCAGCCAGCGTCTCCTTTTACGTTCGCGCCCCTCTTCTCTCTCTCCCTCTCTTACTCGCCACTCCTGCAGCACCGCTGGGCGCAAATTGGAAAACAACTTCTATTTTTCTCTGTCAATCGTGGATTGAGAAGAAGTAGGAGGGTGATCGGAGGGCGGGGGTATGGTGGGAAGAGGTTGCACAAAGTGGTGAGGCGGATGAGAGACGCTCTAGCAGGGTCACACAAATCAAGGAGCCACACGTCAAATCTGCAGAAAATTTTGTGTTCGCACAAAAGCTCTGTATGTACATAGTGTGTGTAAGCAAACGAATCTTGCGAAAACATGTGGCATTGATGGCACCGGAGATAAAGGTCGGCACGGGGTTCTTTAAGTTTTTCGCTATTTGTGATTGGAGTGAGCAAGTGAAAGAGATAGAAAAAAAAGTTTGGTTTGAAAGGACGGCAGTATAAATAGTTACAACGAAGAGCCTAGAAACCTAATTCACGGAGGCTGTTCGAAAGCATATAAGCAGATTATTATGGGGAGGATGAAGTTCACCGCTTCTCATCTATGCGTTCGCGAAAAGTGGTTTGTTTTTTATTTTGAATAAATGAATGCAAATTAATGCAAAAAGTAGCCTATACGAAACCCCAATATCTTCAAAGCTTACAGCCTATAGCAGTTTAATGTTTGATTCTGAACAATATTTTATTGCTTATCCAAATTAACTGTGGGTATATCCCTTGGGGTTATCGAATAGGAAGTTTTTGATACCGTAATCCTCATGGAATAGTTAGAAGAAATAATAAGAATTTTAAATTGTTCTTGTTAAAGTTACCGTGTTGAAATTCATGGCGCATCAGCCACGTAACACGGTAGCATTAGACTTGTGAAAACACAGCAAGCGTTTTGGGGCACACCCATCTTGAACTATACCTGATTATTTCCCATCGTATACTATGAAAATGAAGCCTTGAGGGCCAATTTTATAAAACTGTATAAAATTAAGCATCTAAGTATCTACTGCCTTTTTACAAACAGGTTTGGGTGCGTAGTGTAAAGTGTAAATGGTTCTGCAAAGAGCACGATGGTGGCCGCTACGTGATGCACAATGAAAGTTGGTGTGTACTTAGAGTCGTAATACGCTATAGAATATCAGTGGGCAATGAAATTATCCCGTGCCATGTTTCACACAGTCCTTTAGATAAGTGAAAGTTTCATTTGGTTTCTCGTGTCTACTTGAATTCACTGCAAATAAGCATGTGCAGGAGTTTCTCGTGGGATCGACAAAAAATGAAGGCAGCCTTACAGAAGGGGTGCCAAGTCTGATGGAGGTTGAGGTTGAGGATGTTGTAGGTAGCCGGCGGATCTAGCCTTGCATAATTTGCAGGCAATTTCCCCGCTCAGTTTCCTATTTGCTAATTGTAGCTAATGTCGTTTGTTTTTAACTGAGCACGAGCAGGCTTTTAATTAAAAATTGTGCATAGCGCGACGTAAGCCTGCATAAGAAAGTGGCCTTTGTGCTATTCCACGTGCAGTATTGTGCCGGTACTCCATCTCGCTGCACTATACCCCAAACATAATTTTCACTTATAACCAGTCACATGCGAGGTCTGTATCAATCGAAAGTTTCAAGAGAAGTCGCGACACCTGTTTTCTGAAGAACGAGGAACCACGCGGAAACACAATATCAGTCACTCTGTCACATGGCGAGCCTAACTGTTGCAGTTCCTCAAATAAACCTTGCTTTACCTTCTTAAGCTCACGACATTTAAGCAAACAGTGTTCTATATCACCATTTTCTTTGCACTTCGAGCAGCGTCACGGAGAGTCTGATCTTGTGGAGCCATGCCGGTGTACGCGCTGATCCCGTTCGGATGCGATGGAGCAAGCAGGCCTCTTCCCTTGATATTCTTTTGTCACTCATGACTGGTGAGGCGTCCACCATAACGAGTGAAAATGCTTATTTACAGTCTCTCGTAAGATACGCTGATTGTCTTTGGGAGCCTTTTTCGTTGGTGTAAGCTCCAGAGCACTCCGGGCAAGTCTTTCAGCCGGCTAATACTCGCTATACCTACATGTGATGAAATCTATTGACCTAAAGTTTATACTTGAAACTTAAGTCTGATGAAAGAGCGCAGTTGGGTAGCCCTTTTGAACCTATTTGATTTTCTTTTTGCCTACGTTACACCTAGCAATGACGACAGCATATGACACACGACATCCCAGCTTCTTAAAGTGCTCCACACTTAGAGAGAGAGAAAAAAAATTCTGCCATATCCACGAAGTGAATGATGATGAGTGGGCGAAGCTCCGGAGGTAAACCTGGTAAACCATGAATCTTCTGTACATTTTGCCCACTCGATTTTATTACATCGCTCCCCCTAGCGTACGTCGCCGCACTAAATCGAACGATTGCCTTCAACCAATGACACGCGCCATATGTGACATCATTCCTATTTTATAAGATCTCGCGTCTTTCATCAACTACAAGTACCGCTTTCTAGTTTATAACATCTTGCATCTTTTCATCATCAGCTACAAGTACCACCATCTAGTAAACACTACAAGAACTAAACGAGAGGTGGCTACATACAGGAGACGGTACCGCCATCTAGTGAACACTGCAAGAACTAAACTAGAGGTGGCTACATACAGGGGACGGTACCGCCATCTAGTGAACACTGCAAGAACTAAACTAGAGGTGGCTACATACAGGCTACAGGGGACGCACAGCCCACGCCCTAAGGAGCTTCGCCCTTGAAAAAGAATTCTTCAATGTTGCTATATTTCACGTGGTATTCAGAGCACTGAACTTCTTTACCACCCGTTCTTATGTAAGTACACAATTGTTTTGAAAACGTGATCCGAAAGAAGCATAATATTGCACCAGAGAGCTACCCAGTCTTTTATTAATTACACTGAAGCTGCTTATAACAACGTCATCCGTAACTCCGCGAACATCGGCTCTCTCAACAGGAAACACTATAGGAGTTATGTGCCGCATATATCTGGCAGACCCTGATTCTCACCACTGGCGCACTTTTGATGAAGAAGCTGTCTGCATGTAAAAAAAACAACAAAAAATCTCAGCATATCCACGTAGTGAATGATGAGAGGGGCAAAGCGTCCGTCCGTCCGTCCATCTGTCCGTCTGTCCGCACGCCCGCCCGTCCGCCCGCCCGTCCGCCCGCCCGTCCGTCCGTCCGCCCACCCGTCTATCCGTCAATCTGTCCGTCCATCCGTCCGTCTGTCCGTCCATTCGTCCGTCCGTCCGCTTGCCCACCCGTCCGTCCGTCCGTCCATCCGTCCATCCGTCCGCCCGTCTGTCTGTCTGTCTGTCTGTCTGTCTGTCTGTCTGTCTGTCTGTCTGTCTGTCCGCGCGTCCGTCCGTCCGTTCATACACTCCGCCAAAAAGCCACCGATGTCCTACGTCACGCTTCGCCCATGCGCTCTCAACGAGGCGACGAGAGCAAGCCGTCGCGGCGCTCCCTGCCCGGGGCTCTGCTTCCACTAAGCCCCCCTAATGATCTGCCACGTACGGCGATGATCCAGGAGACAGAGAGGCATTTCTTTATCGCGCACCCAGGCACAACGCACGCATCAACCAATCGGAGAATAGCGGTACAGCGTTATCTAGAATGTTATCTAGAAACTCAACTGCAGTTTGCATGTACCTCTATCAGACAGCGCCCTCTATTATACTGTTTGGGAGACACTGCCTTCCTTTTAGATGCGGAGCATCTTATACTCGCGCCTTGTAGTGCGCCGTCCGCGCCGTCCGCGCCGTCCACACCGCTTCTCGAACATTCGACAGCTGACGCGCGCGCATGCGCCGTCGCGCCGTCGCCCACTCTTCCACCATCTGTGCATCCCTTCCTCCTCTACATACCGCGCGCGCTTCACTCCTCCACCATCTGTGCACCCTTCCTCCTCTACACACCGCGTTCGACATCTACAATTCTCCTGATTCTCCAGTGGACGCGCATGTGGCGTCGCACTTCGAGAACATTCAACAGCTGACAGTGCATGCGCCGTCGTGCTGTATATATACTCAAGGTCGGCGCTCGCTCGCTCAGTTGCCGCTCGTCGGTTGGTTTGTACGGCGCGTCGACGTCCAAGGTCGCGGTGAAATGAATTCCAACGAATCCACAAACACAATGATCGACGTCCCTTCGACCAGCGCCGCCCTTTCGCATACGTGTGTACGTGTTCATTCATTTAACACCCCCTCCTACAACCACGTTAACCAATTTAGCCATCGACCCAAGTAAGTCGCAATTTAACACCCCATTTCACAACCACGTTAACCAATTTAGCCATCGACCCAAGTAAGTCGCACTTTAACACCCCGTTAACCAATTATATGCTCCGCATCCTCCTCAGTGTTCTCCCGAGGGAAGCTGCGGGCAATTTTTTTTTTCTCGTCTCTTCTTCTCTGGGTTACGCCTTACGCAGGACAAAGTTAGGCTAAAAGGAGCTTCGCCCCTAAAACAAGAAAACTGCACGCTGAAGTTCTGACCCACGCAAATGAACATGGAAGAGCCTTAAAGAGCATAAAGAGCATAGTCAGAGTTCGAAAAGAACCATCAGTGTCGTTCTTTAGCCTTCATCAAAATTTTGCCACATCGCGGGATCAAATCCCGGCTGGGGCGGCTGCATTTTCGATGGAGGCGGAAATGTTTTAGGCCCGTGTGCTCAGATTTGGGTGCACGTTAAAGAGCCCTAGGTGGTCGAAATTTCCGGAGTCCTCCACTACAGCGTCTCTCATAATCGTATGGTGGTTTTCGGACGTTAAACACCACATAATATTCAAAATCGAAATTCTGCCACATCTGTGGCATGCACTATATAGCTTGACTGGTCACACACCTTCAGAAGCGGGAAGGGTTCATGAATGCTTTGTTGCCTTTTCAGAACCTGGACAGCTGGAAGGGCGTATAACGTGCGTTGTTGCTATGAAAGATTGTTCGTTATAAGGCTGAGAGATAGAAGTTTCACCTATTCATCAAAGGACCGCCGCCCTCTACCAAATATGGCGGCACTTTTTTGTCTTTCGAGCCTGTACATACAGACTTTCATGCTCCCTAAGACATCTCCACGTATAATTACACCCACACGTCTAAATGATTGCCATCTGAAAGCAGAATTATTTGCGTTCGTAATTGAGTGACTGGCACAACCATCGCCGACATATCCCCGATGAAACCACGCTCACCACGCCTTACGACTTTTGCCACAAGATGCATTCAGTCATTGGTGTACGACCCGTAATAATTGACAAGCTCACACGTTGAGCAGCGGCGAATGCGGTAGCAAACGTTTTGCTCATTCGAGTGGGTGACTCGCGCGAACAGTGCTATAAAGACAAGGGCTTCGAGTCAGAACGCACTAACGCAAACGTGGGTGGCCGCCAACGAAAGTCAGGTTTTGAACCTTTCATTTGCGAGTAACCCATCGAGCAGCTTCATAAAGTGGGCTTTAGTGATACTTACCTTAAACTATGTACATAAAAACGCACCGTGTTCATGTACGAACCAGGGGACAATGGAAACGGATAACGGACAGCCAGGTTATTCAGAGTATAGGTAACAGCACGGCATACATTTTTGCGCAAAGTCTTTTGGAGGATAACTGGCATCTTGCCAATCATCGACTGCGCCAATATGAATAGTTGGTCATGAAACGGGAGAAAATGCACATGAAACAAAGTCCCTTGTAGGCACCTCTTTCTTTAGAAATATATTCCAGTATAGTCACAATGGTGCATTGTTAACTGCGGATCTGAGCTCTTCCTGAACTGTCGTGATGTGTCGCTCGTTCAATTCTAGATGCTTGCTTTTGTTGTTAATACAGCAGTCAGCATTTCAGCTCGAAATTTGGTTTCACTTCACTTACAAGAACGTGTCACGCCTATGGAAATAAGCAAAACCACAGTGAAATAATCACAAGGGCTAACATAATAAAAAAAACAAGATGACAAACACGGTCCATCTAGACACACAAAATTCACCAAAGGAAAACGAAACCGTGCCCGGAGGCGGCAGACACTTGTCGATAGTCCGAATTCTCAAGCTGCCACTACAAATCGATGTGCTGACCAAAGAATGGCAACGAGTGGAAAGGGTATCTCGCTGTTCACTCTTTTATTTCCTTGCAGCCCCGTGCCGAACGATATAACAACGAACAGCAGAGAATAGCACGCTGCCGGCTTTTTCTTGCAGTGGCGCCCAGAGCTCCAAACCAACTCCCTGCTTCTGCCAACGCCCCGTTCTTCATTGTGCGAGTCATTCACCGACCCGCTCCCAGTATCTTCGACTAATCCCTTCCCCCAGAGCATACTCCCTTGCTTCTTTCTCTCTCTCTTTTCTTGCCCCGCCGCGGTGGTCTAGTGGCTAAGGTACTCGGCTGCTGACCCGCAGGGCGCGGGTTCGAATCCCGGCTGCGGCGGCTGCATTTCCGATGGAGGCGGAAATGTTGTAGGCCCGTGTGCTCAGATTTGGGTGCACGTTAAAAAAACCCAGGTGGTCGAAATTTCCGGAGCCCTCCACTACGGCGTCTCTCATAATCATATAGTGGTTTTGGGACGTTAAACCGCACATATCAATCAATCTCTCTCTTTTCTTTCTTTTTTTTATTCATTACACTTCCCAATGTTATACATCTAATAACTGTGCTTCTCTGTTCGTCGATGATTCCTCGTCATCGCAGTAAAATCATCGCAGTTCTCTCCCTACCCTCACTCACTCACTCACTCACTCACTCACTCACTCACTCACTCACTCACTCACTCACTCAATCATTCACTCAACTCACTCATTCACTCACTCAACTCAACCGAACTCACTTACCCACTCACTCAACTTAACTCACTCACTCACTCATTCACTCACTCAACTTAACTCAGTTACCCACTCACTAAACTTAACTCACTCACTCACTCAACTCAACTCAACTCAACACAATGCAGCTCAACACAACTCAGCGCGCGGGCAGCTGGTTCTCGTGTTTCAGTGGTCTGCGCGTGTGTATACCTCTTTGAATTGAATTTGCTTCCTTGGATCGTTTATTTGCTCTCGCGAGAGGTTATCGACTGATTCATGTCGTCGTCGTGGTATCCCCACACGCCGACAGTCCGTGCACCACCGAAACACTCACCCATGGCGCTCCTCCCTCTCTCTCATCCCGTCTTTCACCAGCCCCGTCTCCTGCAGTCGAGTCCACTTCCTTCGCACCAGCACGGCTGTCGCTTCTCTGACCGGTCGTCGTCCGTCGCATGGACATATAACCCCCAGAACGTGTCTGGCGCCGTCTTAATTGCGATCGACACGGCGTCCAGATGACCGGCGGCGATGAAGCGACAACACCTCCCATTGCCAAGCACGTTCTTCTTTTCCTGTCCACGTCGATTCGAGGAAGCGGGAAAAGGTTGTGAAAACGAGTTTGCTTTCCTGGCTTTTATGTTTTGCCTCGCAAGTATATACACTATTGGGTTTAACGCACGATGGACAGAAGTAAGAGGGTGCAGCACGAAGGAGACTACTGCCAGCATCGGCAGATCGATGGCGCAATTTATCTAGTTGGAGAAAAGTTGCTTGTATTTAGCCAGTGGCGTAATGTTTATATAACTGACTTCTTAGAACGCAGAAAAACCTAGTCACATCATGGGCGCGCCACGACGCTGTTTCGATCGAACTGACTGCGACGTCTAGACCCGGCCGTCACTTCATGTTTCACTATAGGTAGGACAGGAAGTGACGCCACTGCAGTACATGTGACCAACGCAGTCAAATATAGTCACATCATGGACCAGCCACCGCGTTGTTTCGTATTGACGGTGACGTCAAGACCCGTGACTACAACTTTCCCTAGGTGTGAAAGAAAGTGACTGTACTGCACGCAATTATCAAGCCACAATAATTGGAGGGACCGGAAAACATAGCGCCATTAAAAATCGTGTCCGATGATGGCGCTGACATTGGCGTCTTTGCGTCCTGCTCATCTATCCGTTGATGACGCTTCGTAAGCTCCCGGAAACTTCCGTTGTTCGCGGGCACATCTCATTCGCTTGAGCAGATTCACAGCGTTAACAAAGGGTGCAACAAACATAGCAGCAGACGTGAAACCAGCTGCACTCAAGTACTGCGGGGGTTGTCGGTGTTAGCGAAGTGGTGAGAGAAAAAATTAGTGCTTGAAACAACATGATAACATTGGTGTACGTTGCGGCGTTTCCAGTAAGGGCAAACTATCATTTCAAGCAGGACCCTATCACTGCGATGAAAACATTGAGGTTGGATGAGTAACAAAAATTCAAAGGAATCTGTCAATCTCTCTCGTTCTCGTTGTTTGAAGATTTGATGAGCGGACATAACTAAACCAAAGTAGCAAGTAAGATGAAGGAATATCCAGTCATCTTCAAGACAGACAATATTGGATCCTGGTGTGACTGGAGACGCGAGTATAGAACGACAATGACTGAAAGTCAAAGTCCTGGGAAAGCATATGTTGCAGAAAGTCATGAAAAATGGGGACAGAGATATCAGACGAATTCACATAAGCTCCGTTTGCGTCCACAGAGTTTTGTGAACCCGGAATGTGGGGCAAATTAGCGACATTCCGCTGTGTTTTACACGCCTGATTTATGCAGTGCCACCGTGCAGAAATCCACGAGCATTTAGTCGGTCATCATATCAAAAGAGTTATTAATAAAATGTTAATCTATACACGACGAAAAGATATTGCAAATAATCATTTTAAAATATGACATAGGAATCGCAGTGTAGCACGGCACATTTGCGCATTCTTTGCACAACTCTCAAAGGAAATTACTCCGCCGCCAGCTTCACTGGTTACCATACGTCATCAAGTGGAGAGTTTTCAACCTTATTTCTTTTTGACTGACTTTGTGTTGTTCTAAACCTAGCGCTGACACTATAAACTCCAGTTGCTAGTGCACCTTGACTATAAATATCAACTCCCGTTGCTCGTACAACTATTACTTATGTAAGGAGGTAGAAGATCAATACGGCGTAATTCACGCTTCACATATATAAGTCTCTCCCTCTCTCTTTCTCTCTCTCTCACACACACACCACACACACACACACACACACACAAACACACACACACACACACACACACACACACACACACACACACACACACACACACACACACACACACACACACACACACACACACACACACACACACACACACACACACACACACACACACACACACACACACACACACACACACACACACACACACAAGAGCGTTTGAAGTCGTTTCAGACAGGCAAGTAGATCGCAGGATACCGATAGTAGCGCTTGTACGGCCGTCATTTGTAACGCCATATTTCCCTTTTTATTTTTATAATCCTGTATTCGTCAACCCCAGTGCAGGGTGGAATAATGGATACTACCATCTGGTTAACATTATAGCTTTTTTTTCTTCTCTTTCACTCTCTTTATACATTTTGCCACTCGCAAATCAGTCAAAATAAGCAACAATACAGCGCTTTCTTAAACATGACTGCTGAATACTCAACGGAGCCGCCTAAGTTCTAGGTCATGGTATCAGGGCCCTGTTTCTTTTTCGTTCGATACAACGTGCTACGTGATGCATACAAGAGTTTCTTTTATCCAAAACTAGCCCAGCTCTGGTCTGTTTAGCAAGCGGATGCGTGCGCGGCTGCATGCAGGACCAAGGAAAGAGAATACAGCGACGTGCGCGATGCATTGCTGCATCCACGAGAGCCCCGCCACCCTGTCTGCATCAACCGCACGACATGCCCCCACGTAAACATGGAGAAAACAACGCCAGAAGCTGTAACTACCCCAGAGACTGACGCGAGAACGAAAGAAGGGGTGGCGAGATGGTGGGAGATGCGAAAAAGTTACACTCCGCAGCCCTTTTGTCACCTTTCGCGCCAACGCAGCTCTTTTCGGCATGTTTGCGTGCCAACGATATATCCTTCTCTTCTTTTTATCGCTTTCACCACCATCGCCCGTAGACCTATTAGGCAGGGAAAGAAAAGAGAAATGCGACAGTGGCGCCACTGTTGCGTCAGCCAGAACGACCAAGCCGCGATGGAGCGTCCACAACACAACGCGCCAGAGGGACGCGCCTGCTGCTGGCGTCAGCGACGTCCAAGCACTCTCGGGCCTGACCAGGCGTCCGGCGCCCGGACGACGATGCATTTGTGCCCGCCGAATTACACGTGGGCAAGCCGAACCTCGCAAAAGAAAACAAATGTTCCGCTGGCCTTCTGGAACAGTTGTCTTGCGTAGCATTTTGCGCCTGCCCAGTGCTGCTTACTCCAAATGCTGCTAACATCACGTATCCAGCTGAAGTGCTTCGAGATGCCACAACTATGAAGAAAAAAGTGAATTTGCCGTTGTTATGCAAAATAGTGAAATACTGAAAGCTGATTTTGCTGGCTCGAAATGGTAGCATACGCATGCTACTTCCCCTCATCTCGTCCCGACTTCCTTCAACGGAAAGTAGGTAATCATATATATATATATATATATATATATATATATATATATATATATATATATATATATATATATATATATATATATGTATAATCAGAACGCGTGATTGTCATAACAACTTCGTGGTTCAAAGCCGGCCACTGATTACAAAAGGCACACACGTTAAGATGACGTAGTGGGTGAATAGCAAGTTCGAAAATGTTTCACACGCTGAAATATTCGTGGTTTAAAGCGTGCCACCTATTACGCAGAATGCAGCCACATGCGAGAGTTTCACTGACAAAAACCACTGTCTACTTTATTGATTACGTTGTAGTAATCCACAGTTTAAACGTCTCGCATAACATCATACAATAAAAAGCATGCACTAAGTCGTTGAAGTACGCCACAAACCGTTCAACTCTTAATAGCGAAGTTTGAGGGTCCCCAAGTTTTTCATTATTGATTTTATTAATTTACATTCGCTGCGTTATTATACTCGCGCCTTTTATTGCGGCCAGATTTCGACTTTCTTGCGGAACATGGTCCTGAACGAAACTACGTTAACAGTGTAGTCTACGGGTTTGTGCGGCTGTGTACATAACGCAATCACCCAGCTCCTGGAGTTTCATGTCGGCGAATAGCGTGGCGAACAAACATGTCCAGCTTTTCTTTCAAACCCCTCTCTCTCTCTTTCTGGACATAACCAGGCACATGATGGCATATAATAAAAACTGCTCATCTCGCGGATCTCACGCACGATCGTTCGCTTTTGCGCCAGAACGGCGTGCAACAGGGCGTATCGCGTCTGGCCCATTAGCATTGCCATCACTGTTGTAATATAATTCAGTGGCATTAAAAAAATCAAAGGCTCACATTGCAGAAAAGAGAATCCAGGCAATATTAACGTTGTGAACAACTTATTGTGCGATTGACGACTGTACTCGCTGCAATCGTCGTCTTGCTTCCAATCACTCACACAGTGATTGTTACTTGATCTTCCTCTCACAAGTTTCATATCCCGGCTGCGGCGGCTGCATTTCCGATGGAGGCGGAAATGTTGTAGGCCCGTGTGCTCAGATTTGGGTGCACGTTAAAGAATCCCAGGTGGTCGAAATTTCCGCAGCCCTCCATTACGGCGTCTCTCACAATTATATGGTGGTTTCTGGAAGTTAAACTTCACATATCAATCAATCAATCAATCAATCAATCAATCAATCAATCAATCAATCAATCAATCAATCAATCAATCAATCAATCAATCAATCAATCAATCAATCAATCAATCATTCAATCAATCAATCAATCAATCAATCTTCTCACTAGTTCGCTCAATGGAGAGCCGTCTTCAACAGCCTGACTGCAGCCGTATCAAATTATGCAAGTAGCTACAGTATGTACACAGAAACAATGTGTATAGCTACTAATATTGCCACGGTTTTTTTTTTGGGGGGGGAATAGTTTACGTGCTGAAAGCACGAATGTCTATGAGACCCACCGTAATGGTGGACTCCAGAAATTTCAACCACATGGGGTTCTTCAACAAGCAGCTGAATCTAGATAAACAAGCCTCTTGAAATGTTCGCCTCCGAAAATACCGAAACTTCGAACGCAATGGCCGGGGTTGAATGCATCACGTTTGGTTCAGCAACCAAACACACTAACCGTAGTTACACCGCAGTGGCGTGTCAGTAGTCATCACAGCCCCTCCGCTCTCCTTCGCACTTAAATCTTTCTTCTTCTCTTTCAATCATCCCTCATTCACGCATGATTGCCTTTCAGGCTGTCAGGGGCTCGAGCTCGTTAATTTTCATTAATTTTCTTTTTTCCTCACTTTGTTGCAAGGATTTCACCGAAAGAGCAAGAATGCGCTATCACTACTCTGGCAATGAATGATGAAGACGGAACAAGAAAACGTGTTTCAATGAAGTTAAGATATCCGAACTAAAAAAAACACGTCGTTTTTACGTGCTCAAGTGATTGATTGCTTGATTGATTGATTTGGGTTTTTTAACGTCTCAAAACCACCACATGATTATGAGAGACGCCGTAATGAAGGGCTCCGGAAATTTCGACCACCTGAGGTTCTTTAACGTGCACTCCAAATGTCAGCACACGGGCCTACAACATTTCCACCTCCATCGGAAATGCAGCCACCGCAGCCGGGATCAGAACGCGCGACCTGCGGGTCAGCAGCCGAGTGTTTTAGCCACTACACCACCGAGGTAAGGTGTCGCAATTATTTGAGTAATAAAGCCGTATAGAAGAGCAAAGGAAGAAGCAGTTGTGTCACTCTACTAAATTTTCTTCCGGTGGCGAACCTAAACGAAAATATTTGCAAACATACAGGGCAACATTGCAATGAAAAACAAGCTTGCTTTTCAGCGTTCAAAAAAAAGATCAATTTGTTTTGCATTTGTATTTGTAAATTACGGCGGAGAACGCGAATAAGCGATTGCATGATTTGTCTTTTTTAAATAGCTTCACCTGCACGTTACAAAGTGTCTGGCAAGACTGATATTTCACTGCAACAAACCCGAAACGGCGCGAAGGCCATGAAGGACTTTTTAGAGCAATTTTCTAACCCCCCCCCCCCCCCCGGAGAAAAATCTGTTCGCATACAAAAGAAGGTGACACAGCCTACGCCTACACTGAGAGAGTGCATATTACTACACTTGTCAATGCGGGATCATATTTTCTCGGCATCTCAGCCCTACTGATCTGTTCTGTTCTGTTTAAACTGTTTTGCTGTGGAGAGGTTGAGGTGCCTATTGCCTCGTATTGCTTACAAACACGGTATCCAATTTTTCTGCGCAGCCACTGGAAGAGAGAGCTATGTGGTGCGGGAAAAAATCATGAACGTGCTTCGCGTTTTGAATATGCGGGTATAAGACGGTTCGAGCGTATATGTTTCAGCGCTGTCATAAATATACTTTTACTTTTATAAATAAACACTATATGAACGAACACCTGCCGCTTTCTGGAGCTTCGGTAAGGCTCAACTGAGAGCTTGTAAATGGTAAGTCCAATGACAAATGTGGACCATGGGTACAGCGCGAATGTTTGTCCAGATTGAGCTGAGACAATGTTTTCATCATAACCATCTCGTATCAGCCGATAGGGCTGTGAAGTGTCATGAGACTTAAAAGGACAAGAAAAATTGGCAGATCCCAGGTACAGTGGGAATCGATGAAATGCAAAGCACGAATGAGGGAGGTTGATATGCCACTTTAAGATCACGACAACGTTACGGGGTGGAGGTAAATTATGCCGTACACGACTGCCGTGTCATGATTATCATGTTTGGATGTGACGTTTACCTTCTTCATCTATTCACTTCACATGATGCCAAGTTTACTACATGTGAACTTAGTGAAACGGCCGCGAGCACTCTATGAATGTGGTATGTTTTCATGTTCTTACATGACACGCGGGTCATGATTATCATAATTTGCACCAGTCCTATACCTTCGTTATTCATTGACGTCACGCAAGACCAAATTTGGTATATGTGGAGCTAGCGAAACGGCCATGAGTGCATCATGAAGGGTCCAGTATACTCCAAGGTAACGTTGACGCGCGTGCACGCTGGGCACAGCGACGCTATACGTTAGAAAACGTGAGAAATCTATAGTCTGGCGCCAGGTGTGACCAGCGCGACCAGCGTCCATCAGTGGGGCCCGACGCCAACCGGCGCGAAATGCGACATGCTGCATTTCACACCCACTACGTTACCCAAACATCACTGCGTCTGCCTTTTTCGTGACGGAGGGACGCTGGACGTGCTGAAACGCGCATGCGTCAAAGCAACACAGCGCGACGCGCGCCTGCGAGTATATGGCAGGACCGGCGCCTGGCATGGCAACGCCGGCGTGATGCGACGAAATGAAAGCCGGTGAGCACGCGCACCACGTCACGTCGAAATACCATGACTGTGGTATGTTGTCATATTTTCACATGACACGCATCTCATGATTATCATGTTTGCACCAGAACATACCTTCGTCATCCATTGACGTCACGTAATACCAAAGTTGACATAAGTGCAGCTAGAAAAACGTCCGCCAGCGCATCATCAGTGTGGCATGTAGTCAGGTTGTTACATGACACGCATGTCGCGATTATCATGTTTGGATGTGTCATTTACCTATGTCGTCCATTCACGTGCCGTAATGCTAAATTCGGTATATGTCACGCTAACCGAATGGCCGCGAGCACATAATGAGCGTGGCATGTAGTCAGGTTGTTACATGACTCGCATCTCACGATTATCATGTTTACACCAGTCACATACCTTCGACATTTATTCACGTACTCTAATACCAAATTTGCTATGTGTGACGCTAGCGAAACGGCCGCGAGTGCATCATGAGCGTTGCATGTAGTTATGTTGTTACATCACACGAATGTAATGATTTTCATGTTAGAGTCTGTCGCTTGTGTTCTCCAATACTTCATGCCATACCATACCACTTTTGCAACATGCCAGGTAAACGAAACCTACGCAAGAGCTGCAGGACCATTAATTGTAAATCATGACATTCATGACATACATGTCATAATTTTCATCTTATCACTAGTCAAATGTGTTCTTCATACAGTCATGTTATGCCATACCAAGTTTGCTATTGATACCATTATCGAAACGGCCAGGAGAACTAAAAGTCGTAGGCGGCTAGATAGATAGATACGCTTAAAGTCGCCGAAGTTCGCTAAGAAATGCTTCACATTTAAAAGTGAAGCACCCTTAAGCTTCGTGTTTAAGAGTTCAATGTGACAGCGATATCTTGTCCCGAGTGCTTACTGGGATCAAAATGGCTCGTCTCAGTGAAACTTTCGCATACGGCTACATTCTGTGTAAAGGGTAAAGGTAAAGCCGCTGTAACGTGTGCGCCTTTTGTAGTGGCCGGCGCGCTGTAAGCCATGCATTCATGATAGTGGCTTGTTGTGACGCCCGATCGCAATTAGCGCTTGTTACACGCATCACCACTGGAATATTACATGTTGCGAGGTGAGACATGTATACAGGACGCGTGTGTTAGTAAGACATGTAAGTTATTTTCAGTGTAATTCCAAACAAAGCAATCGCGGGATCGAATCCCGGCTGTGGTGGATGCATTCCCGATAGAGGCGGAAATGTTTTAGGCCATTGTGCTCAGACTTTGGGGCACGTTAAAGAACCGCAGGTGGCCGGAATTTCCGCAACCCACCCCTACGGCGTCTCTCATAATCATATGGTGGTTTCGGGACGTTAAACCCCACATATAAATCAATCCAAGCAAAGGAAGTTGTTTTCGCTATATTTCCAAGCAGATGCACGACTCTGTGGTAGAACACTTGTTTGTCACGCAAACATTCCAGGTTTTATCCTCACTCAGTGACAGAATCTTATTATTTAATTTATTTGAATATTTCTCGAGTTGTAGGTCACGCACAAAGCAATTTTTCGCCCACGACCAACGACGCCCACAACACAATTTCTGTGAAACGAGCTATATAACGCTATCGCGCTAAACGAGCTTCGGGTTTCACAGCTTATTGCATGAAGCGTATGCGCACTTGCAAAACTCCAGGTGAAACAGGCTCTAGCTTCTTGATGTAATGCCGAGGGTAATTTAAAGCGTCAGTCCAATCTTTCTCTTTCATGTCCCTACGCAATGCGTTTTGGCGCTACTGTCGCAAGAGGAAGCATGAGCACACTGCGCTTATACCTCCGAAAAAATTTCTCGTGCAATGTGTAAGCATTACGAAGTCTTTTATACTTTAGCACGTTTCTCGTCAGAGTGCAGCGAGTAGGTATTGCGGAGCGTGTGTTTCACAACCGAGAACGCAGAATTATCCTTGCGCAATGTGACACATTATTATATCCCAGAGTGCACAATAGACTTAACCGAACAAGCCTACCGTCTCTTACTTGAGCTATTGGTAAGTGGGGCTGAAATAACTAAGTTTCTTATCCATAAGGAGTTTTTGCTATGAATGGCCGTGTGCAGTAATGAATCCGGCTCAATATCATGACTTACTTTTTTCTTTATTACAGAAAATTGCACACCTTTAGGGAATACGGGGATTAGCTGTTTGAAGTAATGAATGTGATTTCAGTATTTTTTAAGGACAATGGCCTCGATTGGGCTCTCTGAATCATTTTCTGATCGCATGTTATGCCTTTATACGTTTGTTCCCAATCTTCGAGTGCCCCGTTTAGTACGTGATCTCCTCATACAGGAGTCATGTAAGCGTGTCTGGTTAAGCTAACAAATTCAAAATTCAGTAACGAATGATCACCATTCCCCTTCTTCAACCTCGCTTAAGTGCATAATCCCACATTCAAGGAACACTTAGATGCTAAAGTTGCAAGTGGAACAGTTACGCCATTTACGAATCCGAAGTTCAGTTTAACCTCTTCGTTTGTAAGGCCGTAACGCCACTGCAATAGTATTGCGAAATTGCAGCTTGATTTATTGGGTGCATCAACGACGCTTACTGCGTATTGTATTTGCATAGAAAACTGCGTCGTTTTGCATATTCATCCTCGTTGATGGCGGCCATTCGTTTGCACCACGAACTCAGGGACTCAAAAAGAGTGAAACGTCAGAAATATGCCAATGATTGTGGTTTCTGTGGTCAGAGATAATGTTTAGAGCACTGAGTATGTCAGCAGCGATGAACACGTGATAGAAAAAAGAACACATTGAAAGTGTGCACTGGTGTGTCTAGATAACTTGAGTGATATTATGGCGACGCAAGCCAAGTCTTGCTCACTAAGCATACGTGAAAAGTTCAGCTGATTATTGCCTTGACTGTAAAAAAAAAATGAACTCATAGAGTGAGAGAGACCGCGTTAAACTGCTCCGGAGAAAGAAAGAATAGACTAGTTTGCTACCCTACATGTTGAGAGGGGGAAACAAGGGAGTAAAAGAGAGGAAGACAGAAATGGAGATGCTCATTTCACACCACACAACGTTCAGCGTTTCACAGGCGGTTGCTTCGCGATGTTGCCCTTTAGAATTATAGAAGGGATCGCCTGGCTTTCTGGGTTGATGTAATTGAAGAGCACGCAACCAAGATCTTCTCCTGAGCAAACGGACTATCATCCAGCATTGTCATGACACACTGGAGAGTCCGGCGATCTTGTTCAAAGTCACGACAATGGCACAGGATGTGGCCGAGAGTTTCTACGCCATTGCATTTATCACAGCTGGGGAAGTCAGCCATACTGATGCGATAACTAAGTTCATAAATAATAGGGCGCTGAGTGCTCAAATATTTGCAACACACGAACAAACAATTGAAAATTGAAAGTTTTGAATAATTAGAATTTTTTGAAGTGAAATCGTCTAATATTCTGGGGCAAAGAGAGAAAATTGTCCTAACAGTATGCAGCATCTCCGAATGCTCTAGCTGGGCCCTTAAATCAAATAGACATAAGCACATTCATCTAACGCCATTGGTTTTATAGTGAAATGTAGATGTGCATACATAGAAATTGGTAGGGCAAGTAAGAAAACTTTGGTTATTATCAACGTCGACGCCATTAGCTATTATGAATCCTCCTTATATCTTTTATTCAAGCGGATTATACATGCACTTACGAATTCATCAGGAAACGACGGATTACAATAGAGTATTATATATGTATATTGTCCCACTTGCATTGCGCGTATTCTATCATTACACTTCGTGTACCACTGTTTTTTCGCCCCTTTTGCTTGTATTGTACCTTCGGTATGTCCTCGACCAGCGACTGCATTTTTTTCACCATACCATGTATCACAACCACCCTGTAACTGCGTTCGGCCAACGGTATTGATAAATAAATAAATAAATAAACAATTAAATAAATAAATAAATGATGTATTGGCCCTCATTAAGAAATATAATTCGCGTTTATTTTCGCGATTGCATATCCTAGCACAACTCAAGTACTCAATCTTGTTGCACAGGACAAAAAAATTGCGTTATGGTGTCATATATGTGACATAGCGTTATTGTTTCGAATTACCGCAGCAGTGGTCGATCTTCAGTGATTTCGAAGCAGCCCTATAATATCTGTTATCAACCCTGTGGCGCAGACTATACGATCAAGTGGTATTCGAGATCAGACGCTACATTCACAGGTGACTTCAAAAAAAAAAAAAAGACGCGACGTGACATTTTAGTGGTTGCCAAGTCAATACGGCGTGATAGGACACGAACATGCCAATGATGCTGCTCGGTTAGGTTTGAAAAACTAGAAGGTCTTTCCCCTTCTTTCAAGGTGTGACGTGGCTGCCGACCTTCGAATGATTGCACAGCGCATTACGCACTCTACTCTGAATACAGAAAGTTTCCAAAACTACTGGCAATATCACCCCAATGCGTTGCTACGTTTTCAAATTCCAACTGAACTCCACCCAACAGGGGCCACTATGCTATGCCGGTTATGGCTAAGCAACCTTGGCTAAATGCAGCTTCAATAACGTCATTTTCTCTCCGTATATAAAAATGCTCGACAGCGCTCTTTACGTTAGGTCTGTGGCATCGAGGAAGCTTTGCCGCACATTTTCTGTGACGGTCCTCACCACGCAGTGCAGAGACAATCACTCGCAGTCGCTCTCGTTCACCTTGACCACAGACTAATGTCCCTAACAACTATACTCTGACATCATCCTGAAATGTCACCGAAAAGTAAACCAACCAAGGGGCTTTTAAAATTATTACAGACAACAAACCTTCACCAGTAGCTGTACACTTGATGCGGTATGCCGCACAAGACTGCCGCACTGTGACGCTGTATGGCGCCGCTCGTCGTTTTTTTTTATTACGATATAAATTATATGGACACTCTCCGCTGGAACTTGCCGCCGGCGTCGGCGTCGGTGTTTCTCGCGGCATATGTATACGTATCTTTATATATACATGTATACGCAAGAAAGAAGAATAATCTCCACAAAAAGACACCGACGCGAGGAATCGAAAGGGGGAACTCTGTATACCGTCAGTGCGAGGCGTTAACCACTGAGCCACCGAGAAGCACGTCCTTGAACATTCAAACGGCAAGCTATTTGAATCTACCACTTACCGCTGATGACGGGTATCTCGGGGGAGGGGGGTGGAAAATATCGTGTTTTCAGCATTACCAGCTAGATGACGCAATGAACGCTCGTCGCCACATCGTCACGACGCAGCGACGTGCGCTCTCATCTCCCACGGTTACTTTGCCCCGCGGAGAGAAGGGAAGTACACCCTCACTCGCACGCCCTTATCTCGTGGTGGGGACAATGCTACATCTTGACTCGCTTCGGACTTTCACCAGAACGATTCTGTTGTAGCTACTGGGCTCACAAAGGTCACTGCAATCGTTGCACTGTCTCCGTTTGCGAAAAGAACGCACTTTTCAGACACAGTGAAGTAAAAACTGAGACGCTTATTCGCATTCATCTGTTCGTGTGAGTGCGTTTCGTGCGTCATTTGTGCGTAATAAATGCAGAAAACGTTTCGATCTGCTTCGCATTCTGCGTGTGACCTTCCAGTTTGTCGCTATCACGTCCATTGCTTCATATACGCGGCAAAGCTGTGAAATTTTTTAAATAAATGTATTTAAGGAGAGGATGGTGCCAATTCGTGGCGCCGGCTACTCCTCTTTTTTGCACACACAAGTCAACATCGCATATTATGTAACAAATAGTTTATTTAGTCTTCTCTGAATGTCAACCGTCACTCTCCCTTGTGTACGGTGGCATACCAGTTAGGCTTGACAGGCAGTTTACCTGCCTTTCTTCCGGTTTCTATTCCTTTCTTGTTTATTTTCACTTTTTGCAAAACCTGCAAACCATGCCACTTTCTGGTAGCCCGGATACAAGGTGTCATCATCCCTCTTGTGAGTCTTGCCGTAAACAACAAAATTTGTTTCTTTTTTTTGCCGCCAACAGAGACTAAAGACCACGCTGAGACGGTGAGAAAGGAGCATAGCAATAAAGAAAACACGTGCAGTGACTCAATGCTGGTCTTTTCTGGAACACGGTGCATCTCGCGCCGTGCTTTAAACGCAAAGCGCTGGCACAGACGGCCATTTGTCTCGAATTTCCGCTACATAAAGAAGCGCCTGACACCGACGATCGCCCTAAGTGTTTGTAAATCCCAACAATACGAACCGGAAAGAGAGGTGTCGCTGTTTTCTTCAGCGCACCAAGAAGCTCGCATTCGCTTCAAGCCTCACGGATTCTCCGTGACATCAACCATGAGCTGGAACACAAGTAACTCGAACAGCCGCGAAAGAATGATGGCGCCGGCGCCGGCGAATATCTGTGTTTCATAAACGTGGCCACTTTCAAAACGAACGCACGAACGAAATGGAAAAAAATAAAACAAAACAGTGTCTGAGCTGTCCAGTTCAGAGAATCGCTGAAATATACGGCGTGGTTGTTCAAAAAAAGGGAGCCATGTTCAGTTGTCTCTTGTGTGCACACGGAGCAGCTGCCTCCTATATACGAAACTCGAGGCATTGCACTGGCCCAAAGGGTTTCAGCTTCTGTGGATTCTAACGTAGGTGGTGGCCCGTATAACGCCAGAATTTCATTTAAATGACGGACATTGCACTACGGCTTTCTCGCCGAGGTTATTACAGCCATGGCAACCAAACTATTTCAGCCGACTGCAGCCGATTGCGCTGGTGTATTGAATACGTGATGCAGGATTCTGTATCGCAGATTTGCACGTGAAGTGAGGGCCTGTGTTTACTTTGCCTAGCATTCTACCTAAGGGAAGCCTACCGCGTTTATTTTCATCCTTAAACGTACATAATTCATTTTCTTTGTACGGACACTTCATGAGTTTTCTTGAGCAGCTGAATTTTTAAGTGGTGCCGTAGAGTGCAAATTAAAAAAAGTTCTCGTTGCTCTGGTAAAGGAATAGTGCACGTGCAACTACTTCAACTCAATAAACGGGCTCCTTTTCGCACATAAGATATATAGACATACACGAGTTTCATTTTGTGATGAAACGATGTCCCTTAGAAAAAAGCAAATAGAAAAAAGAAACAAACTCACCTAACGGCTGAAACATGCCAATGGGTCATTTTGCTGTGGTAAAGGCGACCAACTTCTTCGATATAATGCAAGCACCACGCAGGTTATGCAGCTATAAAATTGAAGAAAATAAGACAAAAAAAGAAGCTTGATGTTTCGTCTAAACAGAGTGTTCGATACGGCACGTTTTTGAGTACTTAAAGTGCCTTTAGCGCTTAACTACATTGCTATATACACTAACCAAAGGACGCAGCCGCCACGAAAGCTTGAATTTCTGAGAGCCAACTGAAGTGGCATAAGCGCGCTCAGAGAGCCAGAATAAGCAGCAATAAAAGCGCGCTTGGCGTGGCTAAAGCGATGCGCATGCATGAGTAGCAGTTTCGTTCGATATTAAGACTTCCTTTTTTAAATGAGCGAGCATTGAAACGAGTGAAAATGACGAGCTTAAAAAAATCTCAAATGTCAAGAGCCGCAATTCAGAGTTAGTTCAAAGGAAAATTTGCTCACTTTTCAGGGCTGAGGAAAAAAATTGCTATGAGAGCTCTTGGGACCTAGAATGAGAAAGAGAAAGAAAGAGAGAGGAGAGAAATATTTTGCGGTACGCAACTTGAGCTAATTCATTATTCTGAACCGCTACGCTTAAGCTAATAATCTGCTGAATGAACCTGTTCAGAGGCGTTTTCCCAACTTGACATATTGCAAGAGTGAATATTAAAAAAACAAGAAAATCAAGAAAAACATATGGTATAGGGTTAGGGGAGAATTAAGAATAAGATATACAAGCAGTCTTCTTTTTCTAAGGCGTTGAAGAGGCTGAACCATAAATCGTTATGAATGCTCACTGACGCGCGTTACGCTTATATTACTTGTAACCGACGTTACATCTTTTCGAAACGTAAAGAGCTGTGAAGCATTAGCGCGAAATGCGGTATACAGGTGGGTTGCCATTGCTTCGCTTCCGCATTCAACAATTGCCTGGACTACTAAGCTGATATAGTTGACAGCAAGGGATGCCGACGATTGAGTGAGCATAAGTTCAACTAAAAGTAATCGACGAACACTGAAATCACAACGGCCAGCACAACTGCTGTTCATTTGCAACTCTGGCGCACGAACCAAAGAAATAATCAAGATTAATGTCCTACTTTTGACAGGTGATACGAGGAAACAAAGATCCTCGCACCTTGCACCAGAGCGGGCCGCTCTATGAGATCAATCGTGCGAGCTTAAGCTAGAGAATCTTGCGCGTGCTATATTACCATTTTTTTTTGCTATTGGACATTGTAATTTTGTGCCAAGTTTGTTTACTTCTCTTGCGTCGAATCCTTTTCTGCGCTTCTGCTGCGGCATGGCTGGGAAGATCGAGCTTATCGCGTATTTAATTTGCACGTGGAAATTTATATTTGCATATTCCCGAATCGAGTTACTCGTGCTAATAATATGCACGCGCGGCACTTGTTCCTTGTTCGAAGGTGCATACATTTACCTCATCCTCCTCTTTGTAGTAGCAATTTTGGTCCCAGCTTGATAGAGGCCTCTCACTGCTGCTGTTGACGTGCGTCGAGATAAACGCAGGGATAAACGAAACAAGAGATAAGATAAGAAGCAGCCGGTTGCAAACAATGAGAAGCAGCGCGAATCAAGCGGTCGTAACGGAGGCATTACTGCGTGCGGTCGGAGCGGGCAAGGCGTCGTCGAATCGTAGCGCGCAGACTCGTTTATATACGTCGAAATAAAGTACGCCACTTATATCTTTTGCGTATTTTTTTTGTTCCGGCTACGTTACGCCGATATTTCGCGCAGCTAATGAAAACCGTTTCCCGGCTTTCCACAACAGGCGGGAAAATGCTGCGGCCTGTTAACTGCAAGATGCGCGCCTTTAGGAACTCAAGGGAGCGACTTATGCAAATAACCGGCTAGCCGTAGCTAGCGAGCTAAGGACCTGGTTGTGTCGCTTTAATTTTTGTTTCCTTAACGCCTTCAAGTATCGTTCTCCGTCCGACAGAGAAATCAGAAATAAAAATAAAATCAAGAAGAGTAAAAGAACGTGGTTAAGAAAGGCGGAATGAGTAAGTAACGAGTCCTGAGACTCGAAAGCTACAGAAAAATAAAGCCTGATGTAATAAAAAAAGCGGCGTTTGTTGAAATGTGCTCGCTTACTTCGATAATTTTTGCCGCTGAGGTACCGACGGTAGGGTGCAGTCAAGGGAAAAGATTGCCCCCCTTCCCCTTCCGCGTCATTATTTCCTTTTGCGCGGATTGATTTTGATTTGTGCTCGTGTGCAGAAGGTCGGAAGGAAGGACGACGACGACCAAGAAGACGAGCGTGCCTTTTAATTAAGCGGCTCGCTTAATTTTCCTTGCATGTCATTTTTCTTCCGCGGTGATTAAAGTCGTCCAGTCTGTGTGTTTCCACTGAGTCCTGCTGATTTATATTGCCCGAACGTTTCTTTTTTTTTTAGCTAATGTCGTTATTTTTTATTTTTTTGCACGCGTTTGAACAGTTTGCTGCTCCTCACGACAGTGTACCAACCGGCCACCTTGCTCGTTTCATCCTGTTTCAATTTTAATTCTTTCCAGAGAAGATACGCGCTCTCAAAATTTGCTCTGTTACGACCACTTCTGAACCGTCACGCTACGCACGCGCCCCCTGCACGACAGTCATAATGAAGCTCTAAGAGCTCAGCATCACTTTTTTGTAAAGGGCCTTTCGAAACGAGATTGGCCTTCTCAGTTTTATTGCGTCATATACTGCTCACTAATTGGTGCAATTTACAATTAGAAGTATCATATATATATATATATATATATATATATAGATGAAATTGATGATCAGAGTTTCTTCCGGCTACCGTAATAAAAGTTATAAACTTCGAGAATAGTGCAGTATAGTAAACGAAACAATAAACTATTTATTTAATCCTAACAGTTTCGGCTGGTGGACCAGCCTTCTTCGGAGGATGCAAGTTGTTTCCTATACTGCACTATTCTCGAAGTTTATATATATATATATATATATATATATATATATATATATATATATATATATATATATAGAGAGAGAGAGAGAGAGAGAGAGAGAGAGCATGATGTGAAGTGGAATTATCCCATTACACTGATACACTGAAGTTGGAAAATATGACAGTAGAAGAAAGAAGTGGCCCTATTTGAACTACCTATTTTATTTGGAGTAGCCGGGCTCGTTTTCTTTAAAAGGTAATGCTGCACGCCCCATTTCGACATTAAGTGCTGCACTGGATAAGGTATTATTACTAATATTAGAATAGGCCACGATGTGCGTATCTGCATGGCAGTGAGTGGACGCATTTTCAATATTACCCGCCACCCCTTCTCCACATATACCATTCAAGAATAATATAAGCAGACCATTTCGTGATAAAGAGGGACTACAATGATATAATTAAATATTCACAAGAAAGTGGTAATGTGTGAATTGATTAAAACACTGAAAAAGCTTGGCCGATCACTGGTCGAGTACAAATTTCTTGTGTTGTTTTTTTTCTTCTTTTCACACCACTCATTGTTGAATACCAACCGACCGACCCCAGTCGGAAAATATAATGAATAGCACTGGTGAAGTGAAGCAAATAACGACAAGGTATGTTAATTTAACCATAGAGTAGCATACAAGCCTTGCCAGATTCCTCGATACGTTTACTGATGGTGCTTTCTCTGTGTATATTGACGTGCAAACGCAATGAGATATGGTGCGTGTCGTGTCTTTATCCTCTCGTCTCCGTCCTGTGTCATCTTTGTCTCTTCATTCAAAGCCAGTATTTGCCAACCAGTCCAATGAAAGACGCTACTAAAAAATCAGTCTATACTCAAAAGACACAAGACAGTACAAATTTTCTTGTTTCTGTTGAATAATTTGTCCAAGATTGCGCTGTTTCAGCATGCTGTGGAGGCAAGCTTCACATAGAGTAAGAAAACTGCGCCAGTTTGTAGGTATTCATGTTCTGCCACGGTACGGTTTTCCAGTTGTTAGTCAAAATTTGTGTTTCCCTGATATCTATCTTGTGCCCATGCTTGCACGCCTAGTCTTTTTAACATGAAGTTTGGGGTTCTTTCTATGAGTTGGTGTACTGTTTTGCACATTTCTTAAGGGACGAAGCGCTGTGGCCAATATCACTACGCCTATCTATTTTAGAATCTAACCGATAAGTTTTTATTCATTTATTTATATATTTATTTAAGTATTCATCCTTTTTACAGAATACTACAGACCCAAAAAGGCGCCTAAGCAGGGGGGCAAATGTACAAATAAATGCATTTAAACAACGTGAAACGTGCACAAACTTTAGGAAACGTCAAGAATACATAATGAGCAAACAATATCACAATAAAAACAAAAACAAACACTATCTCTAAACAGAGCAGCCTATGTCTGTTTGCGGATTTCCTTTTCATGCGATCGTCTTGTCATGATTGATACATAACTACATGCGTAGGTAAGGTGTAGTTTAGGAATCGACACCACTGTTTTCATTATTTAATAGAGAAACAAATAAATTCAGCGCGCGTAGTTGACATTCTTGCCACTAAATGTACCATAATCTAAATACAGACCTAGTGAAAAGCAAAGTTATTGTAGACCGTCGATAGAGAGTGAAATAATCTCAATGCCTTCCTGAAATGTCAACTGCGCATTCTTCGATTTCTCGAGGTATCTGAAATTGTTAGTGGCTCATTCACCTTTCACAGAAATTCACAGAAATTATCACTGGGCACTTCAAAGTCATCGTGTGCGTCGGCCACTGCACTCAATATCAAATTTGTCTCAGCTTGAACAGTCTAATATACCTTGCTTCATTGTCATCATTGACCACATTGTTTCTGGCATTTATTTCACTATTGTCTCCACTTCCATGTCTGAAACGTCTCAGTGGCTAGGTTTGTCGACGCGGAATAGTTCTGTGGACTTTGCGATTGTTATTCTAATCACGAGTGAACAAATAAAATAAAAGAAGACCATAAATGCACAGCGATACTCTTCTGCACTAGCGAAGCCCGGCTGGGCATTTGAATTTCACCGCTTATTTAACGTAGGATTTGTGAAAATGTTGTGGTGTGTAATAACAACACATCGCGAAAACCCAAGCTTCATTTTGGTTTGGTTTGTGCGAGACCAATAACAAATACTCTCAACGTTGTAAGCAAAGAAAGGTTGTCTCATTCGAATTGCTTTGGTTTTCGTTTATCCATTTATTTTTGTAGGTACCAGCATTTCGAAGTGCTGAAATTTATTGAAAATATTTTTAAAAAAATGTGGATTTTCTTTTCTTCTGACTACATGCCTGGGCGCGCCGCATCCTAAGCGCAACTTGCTTCTTTCGCCGTGTGTTCATCATTTCAGGATTATCGAAAATCTCACAAGAATATCAAAATACCCTCTCCAAACCGCTGCGGTACGACGCCCGGCATCCCTGTCTGATAACGCGGAGCTGGGGAAAATTTGAAAGTTTTATTAAACGTAATCAAAATTGCGCATGCAAGTATCGGTCTTACTCGCTTTGCATATCAGGCTGGGAATTCAGAAACCGGCTGAGCAGCCCATACAGGGCATTTCATTAACCTAGAAGTTTGCTTGGTCGTGTATCCATGGGTTATCTCCAACGTGATGGCTGCACACCTTTTGTAACCCTCATGCTTGTATGCAAAAAGGGGGGCGAGGAGTGACTACACAAACAGTTTGAACCATACAATACCAAATTCGGAAAAAAAAATTGCGGACATGTTTCAGCATTAAACTTCAAAGAAAAAAAAAGCACTAGAGACTATACTTTAGAATGGGGAAAAAATTTGGGTGCGTAGGACAGGTGGCTCAGCGTCAGGCCATTTTATATTTTGATCATGACACAAGACAGATGGATATTGGAAGAATGCAACACGCTAGGCAGCATTCCCGCATAATTAATCACGTCCTTAAGGCTAGCCCCGGCAAGCTGAGAATGTTCATAGCCGTCGAACAAAAACAAGAACAACAAAAAAAAAACTTGCGAAAGCAATTTTTCTTGCTCTCTTTATTGAGTGCGTCCCTTCATACGAATATTTGTGGCACCAAATTTGAATAATAATAATAAGAAGAAACTTATCGCCATGGCAGTTTTTTTTCTTACCCGTGACATTTTTCTTGGTTACTTCCGGTCAGACAGCAACGTGTGAGGTTCACAGCAGCCTTCTTATGCATGCTGATGATATGCTGTCGTGTTCAAAGTCACACGAACCTGACGTCACATCTCTCAAACAAATAAGTAACAAATGAAAAAAAAAGAAGAAAGTTGCCCCGGCACCCCGGGCTCACCGCCCCCTAATTTCCTGCTTAAACGCATCAATTAGGGTAACGATCCAATTTGCAACTTACGGTCCTTGTGCTTCTTACGCTTTACCGGCTTTCCTGACAGCTAACCACGCCCGTGGCGACGCCTAAGCACTCGCTGAAAGACTTGTGCTGGCATCAAAAACTAGAATCTTTTTTTCTGGCAGGCTTCACGTTATCTTTTGTCCAGCTAAAGCGTTATCTCTAAAGTCATTAAGCAGTATGGTGAGCTATGTCACGAGCACTTGCACTTGATATCATCCTATAGTAGTCTCCTTATCCTCAGTGCTACAGCATAAAGCCTTGCCACCTAAGGTTGGAGGAATTCTTTAGATTCAATCATGTGCTTCTGGCACATCGCAGTGTTCGCAATTGGAACCGGTATGCGGCCGATGATATATGCATAGCGTCTTGTGTATGCCACACTAAGACAAATATGCAGTGGAACGTACTTGCGATGCGCAGCCTAAATTTAGGGGCACTTGAGCACATATCTTGTGACTTCCCAGAGTATGCACGTGAAAGAAAAACAGCGATTGCTTCTACTGAACAATTTTGCAGTAGGTCAATAACTCATGAGACCATGTTGAGACCTTGGCCTGACACCAACAGTGCGATTGTGGTTATAAGAGCGTTTATAGCATTTTTAAGGGCAACTGAACTAAATGTGTGGCTATAACATTTTTCTCAACTGGTAACTATTGTATATACTCTCATCTCTGTCTCATCATCCTGATCTATTACTCTTTATTCTCCCCTTTTCCTTCCCCCGGTGTAGAGTAGCAGGTTATAGAGCTTGCTATCGCTCCGGACGACCTCCCTGCCTTTCTAAAATAAACCTGTTTTCTCTCTGTAAATATGGTACAGAAACTTAACCTGGAAATCTGATAAAAAACAAAAGAAAAGTAAAATGCTGAAGTCTTAAGAGTTTATTAGTGTAGGTTGTGTAAGCGCGTCTGGATGGTGACAACAATAGAAATGAATTAGAAGGCTGCTCATAACAATGGTTTAAAGGAATATCAAGTGCACCGTAGCTTTATAGAGCTGACTGTGGACATATTAAAGAAAAACAAAAAACAAGCGGTTCTGGTTTCAGAGAGCACGCATAATCAGACGGGGCTACACCACGATTTCTCTTCTTTTTGTATGATTGGCCATAAAACAAACAGTGCTTCATATAAAAATATACATTTTCGACCTTTTGTTGTGTGGACCCTGATGCCCTTTCTCGCCCTAGCTTAAGACAGACAATCAGATCCCTTTTTTGGACAAACTGTTGCCTCTTTACTGTCTGTTTTATTGATTCGTATATTTCACTATGTACGCCTAGCTTTTCCGCGTACATTGCAAAACATCGTTTCAGCGGCGTTTAAGCACTCTTTTTTTTCTTCAACTTCGTTAGCTAGGCAACAATGAACCTTCGGTTGGCAAGTTACTTGACTGTATATCTATTGCAGCATGAGCAGGAGTGGGCTCGGACCAATAACCATTATCGGAGATTATGTCGTCCGCTGCCACATACACCACCACTGCTACAATGGTTGAGCTAGAGCTCTAGCGCCTAATATATATATATATATATATATATATATATATATATATATATATATATATATATATATATATATATATATATATATATATATATATGATTGATATGTGGGGTTTAACGTCCCAAAACCACTATATGATTATGAGAGACGCCGTAGTGGAGGGCTCCGGAAATTTCGACCACCTGAGGTTCTTTAACGTGCACCCAAATCTGAGCACACGGGCCTACAACATTTCCGCCTCCATCGGAAATGCAGCCGCCGCAGCCGGGATTTGAACCCGCGACCTGCGGGTCAGCAGCCGAGTACCTTAGCCACTAGACCACCGTGGCGGGGCGATATATATATATATATATATATATATATATATATATATATATATATATATATATATATATATATATATATATATATATATATATATATATATATATATATGGAAAACAAGTGTATACTTAAGGGGGCTCGTTTTTTGTGTTTAAGATCTAAGAGACAATAATGCCAAGAAAGTTATAGGGTAAGTTATTAGGCCAATTGTAATGTAAATGAGAAGAAAGAAAAGTGGGTGAAAAGATAACTTGCCGTGGGCAGGACCCAGCATGTTATCTTTTCACCCACTTGGAAAGGTAGAGTTAGTATGAATGAATGGGCGAGAGCCCTAACGCGGGGCCCAATCGGTTTGGGCCCCGGTCCTTGCATTGTCCAACAGAGCTTCTTTGACACCTGTTACGGGCTGGACAAACCCACCTTCTACTGTTTTTATTGGAATGATTGAAGATGCTGTCTGTGTTGAATGGTTTGCACTGGCACTCCCATGACACGTGGTGTACTGTGGCTATGGAAGTGCTGGGTAGCCTGCATGGCCTACTCAACAAAATCAACCCGGACAAGTGCGCCTATCTTCGGCGTCGCAAACGTTGCGTTTCAGTAATGTAATACCTTACACCAGATGCTAAGGCTCGTGATTTGCGTAAAAGGTGCGTGATTTAAAGTGCCGAGCATCTACAAAAGCTGCCGTAATAATGCAGTGCTTACGGCGTTCGAAACTCGAGAGCTGACACGAAGGTGGCGGAGTCGGATCCCGGCCGCGGTGGTTCCATTTCACTTTGATTTTGTGGCACGTTAAAGAATAACAGATCGAAACACTTCCGGGGCCCACCGCTGGCTGAGGCCCCGTCTTTCTCGCACTTTTACATCCAAAGCTGTTAGGAGATCACAACAAAAGGGCAATTCTGGCACCGCAGTGGCCCGCTGCCGCCGCCGCCGGTGTTCGTAACCACTATCGCACGAAAAAAAAAACGAAGTTTAAAAAAATGCCGAGAAGAAAATGGTATTTGAACCCGGGCGGGCTCTCTGCGTGGTAGCCCAGTTCTCCACCATTGAGCCACTGAGCCGCGTTGGCTTTTATTTTAAGCTACGTCGGCTTTCTTGTTGCTCTTGATTGTTTGGAAGTAATACCACCAAAGTTTGTCACATATTCCGATACATCGCTTTAGAATTACGCCTACATGCACGCAAAACACTTTTCACACAGTTTGACGAATCAATTCCGTCTTTTTTTCCAATTAGAGCTATCATGTACTCCATTGGGCGTATAAGAGTCAAGTAAACAAACACAGGTGTCCAAAAGTCGAAGCTACGTGCTTGAAACTGCGTTGTAAGCTGGCCCTATGCAGGATTCATATAAGGTAACAAGTCTTGTTAAGATGTGCAACAAAGCGTTTTAACACAGCAAGATAACAACCAGACGTCACACAATGCGAACTGCGTAACGAGTTTGTTTTTGAACGCCCCAGCCCATTACAAAAACCTAAGGCATAATTCTTTATGGCCGTCAGCCACAGCATCAACATAGTGCAAATAACGCTTTACAAGTTTGTAGCGGGTACCACGCTTTTCTGAATGATTGCAACTGATGACATAGTGCACGCTTCCACACAGCGCAAAAGTTACACGTGCATGGAGTAGTAGACACCATGCATGTGTGCTTATAGTGGCTGTCCGAAGAATGTTAAAAAGGCTCTGGAAATGCCGCTCTTCCAGGTTTCACTGCACCTGTGCTGCGCGTTCCGCACAGGGCTGACCATTTATTACTTCTCTCTCTCTCTCTCTCTCTTTCATAACAGAGTTATGATTTGGGGACGAAAAACACGCACACTTTTTGTTATCAACCTTTAAGAAGGACTCACTCGCAATTATCGATGATCAGCGATTACCACTGACGTGAGGAGTTCTATATACGTAGATACTCAGCATCAAGCAAAGCAACGCATTGCCGTTACGTAGTTTCTTTTTTTTTTATTCTAAACAGGTGTTGTGGCATCTGACATGTGTAGCTGGTGGGCATATTTTACAACTTACGAGAGGTAAAAGGCAGTTCTCTCCTCTACCAGCCTGACATTGCAGCTCAAGGCCATACAAAGGGCAGAGGAGGTGGCCACCAGGTTCAGCCTGGCGGATCACCTATCTCCGTAAGTGTGAGGGCAATAAAATTGTGTTCTCTCCCTTACTAATTACGGAGGGCTCACGCGTAATTTATCAGAGGTATGGTCAGCAATGGCAATTTATTAACTTTGACAGCAGTGTACTAATTGCAATGAGCCTTGTTTGAATTTTGTTTTTACAAACAATAAAGTGTTCGTAGTGTCACGGCGCATAAACTTCGCAACGTAGTTTTCGGATCACAAAGTACACTTGACTGCATATTGATAAATGTACTTTACATGCCCAGAACTTGCTGCAAGCGACGGATGCTCACTACGGATTCCTGAGGGGCTGCTGTTATTTCTTACGCCTGGATACACCTGAACTGTGGGGCGTTTTCCTCTCAGGCTTCTTTTATTATACTTCATTGTGAGGTAACAAAAAGAAAATCCTCGGCCCACACCTAGCAGGCTCTTTTTTTAGCAGCGAAGTGTTTAGGAGACGGCCCCGTGGTCGGCTCATTTTTCGCGTCACTTTTGATGATTGATTGATATGTGGGGTTGAACGTCCCAAAACCACCATATCATTATAAGAGACGCCGCAGTGGAGGGCTCCGGAAATTTCGACCACCTGGGGTTCCTTAACGTGTACCAAAATCTCAGCACACAGGCCTGCAGCATTTTCGCCTCCATCGAAAATGCAGCCGCCGCAGCCGGTATTCGATCCCGCGACCTGCGAGTCAGTAGCCGAGTACCTTAGCCACTAGACCACCCCGGCGGGGCTCGCGCCTCTTATACACAGTCTCATGTCTCGCGCTGGCAACACGCGGGTCCTACGTTTGGGACCATGCATGGAGGAAGAAAACGCCAGGCCTTCGCGGTAGGCGCAGCACAGTCACAGCGAAAGCTAGAAAAACGGCCTTTCAGAGCCTTTTCAAAACACTCATTGGGTAACTGCTGCAAGCACACTTGCTTGATACCCTCTAGGTCATTAATAATAAACTTCTGGGTAGTAGACCGACATTCGCTAGGCTATTTCTTGTCATTCTTATGAGGAGCCTGGTATCCCCTAAACACTTGCAAGGACTTTCGTGCCAATTGTCCATGCAGGGGCTGGCGACGATGAGAAATTATGGCTGAAGTGGGTATGCGCCACAGTTAATAGGGGAACGAGAACAAGGTTTCGTAATGGGTTGGAGCTTTGGACGGCCCCCTCGTTACGCTATTCGCATTGTGAGATGACTGGTTGTTCTTTCGCTGTTTTAAAACGCTTTATAGGTCGTAATAACGCGATTGCTTTGCCGACATTAGGCCTGCCTAAGGCAACTTCCGGGGTAGCTCAGTGGTAGACAAGCACCGGTGTAACTCAGGGGTAGAATACTGGGCTGGCACCCAGCGGACCTGGGTTCGAGCCCCACTGTGCCATTGGTGCTATGTCATTCCCGCCTTAGGCAAGTTTGACAACAAGTTACAAGCACGGACTTGCGCCCGGAGATACACAAAGACAGAGAAAAAAGTGGGAGAGCAAGCTGGCAACTGACGCCTGAAGGGGCACTACGCCTGCTAACCATTTCGGCAGCAGGGAAGAGACAGGGGAAAAGAAGATAGGAGGAGACATAATCGCCAAAGAAATAAAATATCCACAACAAAAGAACGTAATATGATGTCAAAGGCGCCATCATCCGACGAAAACGGAAGGAAACTGAAAAGAGCAGATAAACTTAAGGAAAAACACAAAATAACACAAACGAGCACATAGACAAAAAGGAAACATCAGCTATTTACACAGCTTTCACTTGGAATGGAACTACAATTTTTTTTATAATCCCTCAAACAATTGAAAACTGTACTTTCGAACCAAAACTAAATATATAATCTGTAATGGCACATAATGGAACACCGTTCTAAAGATACATGTGTATCTGGTCGTTAGGTTCATGTGTTTTCCACGTAGTTTTTTAAAGACCAATACTGCATTATAAAAATCGCCCATATCGTGCCGCATTTGTTATAGCATTTGTATGGACGCTTAATTGATCGTCTAATGAATACGCTTTTAACGAGTCTGGGACTAGACACTAGATCATCAATGACGTTTCGTTCCCGATTTTCCCCTTATAGCAGCGTGCATTTCTTGCTATTTTAATAATCTTTCACCTCTGAACTTACCACAAATGCCGCGTTGTGGACAAAAATTTCAAGAACTTTAAATAGGTCTTCCCAAATGGCAGCCATAGATAACCATTATACCGAAGGCATTTCAGATCATACAACTGATTCGGCGCAGAACTTCATGCCTGTGGAAGAAAATGAGCACAAAAGCAGGTGCTCGCTTTGATGTATATCTTCATGTCGTTATCTTTTTCTCACTTTTTTTTTAACGCAGGATGACGTTCCAGAGAGTGTGGTAGGAACGATTAATCTGCAGCAGAGGGTGGAAATAAGTTTCGTTATATTTCCCCGATCATTTTTTGCGACTCAACTTTTCGCGGTACCAGCGAGCTTCTCTCTATCGCTATAAGCAGAAGTGAGAAATCTATCTGGGTATGTGCTTCTGAGTAAGGAGAGGCATTGACTGTCTCAGCAGCGGTGGGTGTCAGTCGTCATAATGACCGTGATGGAGATTACGGCTGCGTCAGGACTGGCCTTGATCGATGACGAAAAAGGCGGGATTCACTCGGCGGGATTCACTCGAGGACCTATACATCAACAGTTCAAAAGATCAGGCATTATAGGAATAACAGCTACATCGACAATATTAATGGTAAAATGCCTATTACCCGATTAATGCAATGACGTCATGCATATACGTACTTCCTGAAATTTCAAAGCCGGATTAATTGGCTAAATAATTCACAAAGGCAAAACTAAATTCCCCGATTATCTAGGTACATTACAAGCGACATAATTCATTGTCTTTCGGACGTTTTTATTTACAGCGAAAGTTGTTACGAGATTAAAACATGCCCCGCCGCGGTGGTCTAGTGGCTAAGGTACTCGGCTGCTGACCTGCAGGTCGCGGGTTCAAATCCCGGCTGCGGCGGCTACATTTCCGTTGGAGGCGGAAATGTTGTAGGCCCGTGTGCTCAGATTTGGGTGCATGTTAAAAAACCCCAGGTGGTCGAAATTTCCGGAGCCCTCCACTACGGCGTCTCTCATAATCATATGGTGGTTTTGGGACGTTAAACCCCACATATCAATGAATCATCAATCAATCAGATCAAAACACGGGTCACACACGGCTCCGTAGTTGTCCACCGCCGCCATCACCACTGGTGTCCGTAACCACTAACGCACGAAATAAAAAAAGTAAATAAAAACACCGAGGAGACAATGGGGTTCAAACTCGGGTCCGCTGCGTGCAACCCAGTATTCTACCACTGAGCTACGCCGGTGCTTCGAAGGTGGTTGCAAACTTGCCTTAGGCAGGCTTGATGACGGGAAAGGAAAGAAGCAATTTACAACATCAAAGGAACAAACAGGCGTACCACAATGCGAATAACGTAACGAGTGGGCCATCCAATGCTCCAGCTCATCAGAACAGCTTGTTCTTGGTGCCCTATCATGGCGCATACACACTTCAGGCATAATTCCTAGTAGTCCTCAGTCACTGCATTAACAATTGGCACAAAAATCCTTGCAAGTGTTTAGTGGATACCACACTTCTCCGAAGAATGACAAAGGATAGCATAGTAAATGCCAGCCTACTACCGATAAATTATGATTATAATTGGCGTAGTGGGTACCCAGCAAGTGTGCTTGTAGCAGTTACCCAATGAGTGCTTAGGAAAGGTTCTGAAAGGCCCCTCTTCCTGCTTTCGCAGTGACTGTGCTGCGCGTTCGGTGCAGGCATGGCGTTTTTTCAACGTTGTGGCAGTGTTCTCTGATATGTGTGTCTTAGTGTGTTTGAACATGCCTGTGCTCGTGTGTTTTATTTTCCGTGTACTGCGTTTGTTTTTCATTTCTTGATCTGTAGGCTCAATATTCACTCAAGAGCAAAGGAGTAGCCGGCGCCTTACTTGTGCGCCAGCATCACCTTATATAACAAACAAACAAACAAACAAACAAACAAACAAACAAACAAACAAACAAACAAACAAACAAACAAACAAACAAACAAACAAACAAACAAACAAACAAACAAACAAACAAAAGAACAAACAAACAAAAACAAGCATACAAACAAACAAACAAAAGCCCGTTGTGTGAAAACTCTAAATTAGTGATCTTTTCAGGCCATTCATATTGTGTACCAGTATTAGGACATGAACGGTAAAAGTTATTCCCATCTCTTGGTTAGCTTCTACTTTTCCCCCTACAAGTGAGTAAATCGGAATTCTTTTCGTTACGTGGCTGTCAGACAAGAAAGATGTACTAGCACATTATTCCCTATTGCAGCTCCTAAGTGCGCAGTCGTGGAGTTGCGAGCAGGGAGGGGCAGCGGAAAGCTCTGCTAGAGCGTTTTTGCTCAGTGGTCACACTGGAAAAGTAAACGCCAGAGGAAAATAATCGCGGCACCCAAATTGACAGTGGTAAGTGCACACATAAAAAATAGAGTCGTATAGAAGACTGTCAAAATGAGATTATTTTACAGAACTACTTCGAAAACAAGGAGCTTTTTGTAGAAGCTGTAATATCGTCTTCTGCCCACTCATGAACATTCAAGTTTAACTGAACAATAATTAAATTCTATTGCTTTTTGCATAACGACATTCTCTCAGCTTATATATATATATATATATATATATATATATATATATATATATATATATATATATATATATATATATATATATATATATATATATTGTTGCGTACATGCACGAAGACGAAGAAGCGTATACGGGGAACGCACTCGTCGCTCAGAGCGAGAGAAGAAGAAGAGGATCAGGAGGATCTTTAACCAGTCGGCCGCTTCTGAGCTGCCTCTAACGACCTAATAAACGGCCCCTTTCAACGTCTACCAGTCTCTTTCAAACGTAACAGAGTGGTGGAGGAGCTGGGTAAGCGCTTCAACTACGGAACGATCACTGCCACAGCTTCGACGAAGCCGTCGACTTGCCGGTCTCCCACCATCTGCCGTGAGTGACTTCGACATGCCCGAAGAAGCAGGCGTTTCCAGGACGGCACCGTCTGGCCCGCCTCCGTACTACCGAATTCCACCGCCCTTCGGAGGAAAAGCCGAAGAAGATGTCGACGCCTGGCTCACCAAGTACAAACGTGTGGGCAAGTCCAACGGTTGGGATGCAGCCGCTATGCTAGCCAACGTAGTGTTCTTCCTGACCGACACAGCACTGGTATGGTACGAGAACCACGAGGACGCACTCACAACGTGGGATCTTTTTGCTGAAGAGCTCAGGGTGTGTTTCGGCGACTCGGTTGCTAGAAAGAGGCGGGCTGAGCAAACACTGTCGCAACGGGCACAGCTACCAGGTGAGACATGCACCACTTACATAGAAGAAGTGTTAAGGTTGTGCAAGGTGGTCTGTGCTACCATTTCGGAAGAGGACAAAGTTGGGCATCTGCTCAAAGGGATCGCTGAGGACGTGTATAATTTTCTAATTGGAAAAGAAAGTCTCAGTTCTGTGTCTGACGTCATTCAGCATTGCCGAACGTTTGAAACACTCAAGATGCGTCGAATTGCGCCCAAGTTTGGTCGGCTGGCTAACGTTACAACTGTTGCCAGTGTGGACACGAATCCTGGCCTTGACCTTTTTTCTGCCATTCGAATGATTGTTCGTGAGGAACTGTCACACCGAGAAATGTCGTGTTCGACAGCTGACCATCGCGAGTTGTCTCTGCCACGCGAGGCTATGGATGTGCCTCCTTTGACGCCACGGCAACCGACGATGAGCGCGGCAACTGTGGAGTACAGCCCAGCCCCACAGTCAAGGATGACAACCAGATTTCCCGCGTCGCGGTATGACCGACGCTCTCAGCGCATGCCTCCTCGACACCCGACGTCTCGGTACGACGTACCCGACCAGTACATACGTTACACAAGAACAAATGATGACGCTCGATTCAACGACGAGCGACCAACGTTTAGACCTCGGCCGGTGTGCTATTCCTGCGGTGTGCCAGGCCACATATCGCAATTTTGCAACCATCGGGTGACTCCTCGGTATCACCAACCATCTGACTTTTCACGACCCTTCGAACAGCCTCATGGTGTCCGGCGGCCGGCCCACATACCACCTGATGACAACTATTGGCCCAGCAACTTCCGCAACATCTCCCCGGCATCTGACAGGAGTTTAACACCCCCACCGCGACCTCGTGCTCATCGTTCTCCTTCACCGCTGCGTCGCAAAGCGCCCTCTTCGCCACCGGAAAACTAGCCAGCGCGGCCAATAGGGGTGAGGTCGCTGGAAACGTGCTACTGACAGAAATACCTCCTGTGTGTATGTTTAAAAACAAAGTGCGTGTTTTGGTGGATTATGTGCCTGTGATGGCCTTGGTGGACACAGGTGCAACGATTTCCGTGATGAGTGCTTCCTTTAAAGACGTGTTAGGGCGGAAAGTTGTTTTTACCTGGGATGAAACTTCGCCGTTCTGTGGAGTGAGTGGAGAGCCGTTGCTCCCTTTGGTGTGTGTAGTGCTGAGGTATTTTTGGGAGGCCTTATGATAACGACAGAATTTGCGATTATTCCTCGGTCGACACATGATGTCATTCTCGGCATGGACTTCTTGCGAGAATGTGGTGCCACTGTAGACTGTCGCACGGGGAAAGTCTTTGTGAGTGGCCAGATTCCGTCAGAACTTCTGGAAACTCCAGCGAATGATCAAACTACGCTGTGTGTCTGTGGCGATACGTTCATACCTGCGTTGTCTACCGTACGTGTTCCTGTTGTTTGTCGCGGAGCGGATTCTGACAGCTTCGATGCGAGCGTAGAACCAATGCACATAAACTGCGTGAAGAAGAATGTGTTGGTTCCCCATTGTGTGGTGTCGATAGATGGCGGACGAACTGGCCTATGGACTGTAAATTGTTCCTCTGAGCCCGTGACACTACCCAATGGTTTGAGATTAGCTTCGGTCAGCAAAGAACACGCGACCTTATCAGTGGTCGAGCTCACAGACGTGCCGGAAGAACGTGACGGAACTGGTTGTCACAATTTGGACGGGGCGCTTATGGCAACGATAAATAAGTCACTTAGCTCAAGCGAGCGCCGGACTTTAATGAATGTGCTGTTGAAGCACGCTTCAGTATTTGACTTTGCGCAGAAGGGCAAAGTAATCCCTGTCCCCTTGTCTCGAACGCGCCATACCATCAACACTGGCGCGGCAAGTCCGATTCGCCAAAAACCATATCGTGTTTCCCCGTCAGAAAGACAAATTATCAACGACCAAGTGCAGGAAATGATGCAAAAGGGAGTGGTACAAGAGTCAGCCAGTCCGTGGGCAGCACCGGTAATCCTTGTTAAGAAGAAAGATGGATCTTGGAGATTTTGCGTCGACTATCGCCGACTGAATGCCGTGACTAAAAAGGACGTATACCCGCTGCCCCGTATAGAGGACGCAATAGACTGCTTACATTCGGCCTCTTAGTTTTCCTCCGTAGACTTACGATCCGGTTATTGGCAAATTCCGATGCACTCAGAGGACAAGGAAAAGACTGCCTTTGTAACCTCTGATGGGCTCATTGAATTCAACGTGATGCCATTTGGACTGTGCAATGCACCGGCAACGTTCGAGAGGTTTATGGACACCATTCTGCGTGGCTTGAAGTGGGACATCTGCATGTGCTATCTCGACGACGTCGTCATCTTTGGCCGCACGTTCAGTGAACAGAACTCTCGTCTGGATACTGTTTTGAACTGCATCCGAAATGCTGGCCTAATTTTAAATTCGAAGAAATGCCACTTTGGAGACCGCCAGACGCTTGTGCTCGGGCATCTCGTTGACAAGGATGGCATCCGCCCTGACCCCCAGAAGACAGCAGCAGTTGAGGCGTTCAATGCGCCGCGTTCCGTCAAGGAGCTTCGTAGTTTTCTTGGGCTTTGTTCGTACTTCCGCCGCTTTATTCCGGAGTTTGCCGACGTTGCGTATCCTCTCACATGCCTCTTACGAAAGGACGATTCCTTTGAGTGGACTCCGGAGTGCGAATCTTCATTCCGTCAATTGAAGTTTTTGCTGACGTCACGACCCGTCCTTCAGCACTTCAGTCTTTCTGCTCCGACAGAGCTTCATACGGATGCTAGCGGCATAGGTATTGGAGCCGTCCTAGCACAACGTTACGGCGACCGCGAACACGTCATCGCATACGCAAGTCGCTCCCTAAGCAGGCCGGAACAAAGCTACACTGTTACGGAACAAGAATGCCTGGCGGTATTATTTGCAATTCAGCGGTTTAAGTCTTACCTGTACGGACGCCCATTCACAGTCGTAACCGACCACCACTCGTTGTGTTGGCTTGTCAACCTTCGTGACCCTTGTGGCCGCCTTGCGCGCTGGGCCCTCCGGCTACAAGAATACAGTTTTACCGTCGCTTACAAGAGTGGTCGTCGACATGCTGACGCGGACTGTCTTTCTCGTATGCCACTTAGCACAACGGACTGTGAATCCGATGACCTTGACCAGCTTGTAGCGTCTGTGTCGCCTACGTTCCCAGACTATCCCAGTTTCAGAGCAGAACAGCGGAAGGACGCCAAACTAGCACCACTATTCGCCGCTGCATCCGCTTCCACTAGTGCACGCCGTTTCTGTATGCGTGATGGACTGTTGTTCAAAAGGAACCTCTCCAGCTGTGGCGCACGTTTCCTTCTAGTGGTCCCGGAGAGCCTGCGAACCGTTATTATGAGTGTCATGCACGACGACCCTACATCTGGACATTTAGGTTTGGCGCGGACGCTTCACCGGACTAAAGAGCGCTTTTATTGGCCTGGTATGCAAAAGTCCGTTGAGAGTTATGTGGCAAGCTGCATGCAATGCCAACGTCACAAACGTCGATCAACTGGTCCAGCTGGTCTTCTACAACCGATGCCTACTCCAAGCGCACCTTTCGAACAAGTTGGGGATTGACTTTCTTGGCCCCTTTCCAAAATCGGCTAAGGGCAACCGATGGATAATTGTTTGCGTTGACTACCACACACGCTACTGCGAGACGGCGGCCGTCCCCTCCGCAACTGCCAGTGAAGTCTCGTCGTTTTTGTTACAGTACGTCATCCTCCGACACGGCCCACCTCGCCTGATTATCAGCGATCGTGGCCGACAATTCACAGCGGATGTCGTGGAGGAGCTACTCCGTTTATGTGAATCCCGCCTGCGTCACTCGACACCATACCACCCCCAAACTAATGGGCTGACGGAGCGTACCAACCGCACCATTGTCAACATGTTGTCTATGTATGTCTCATGCGACCACAAGAACTGGGATGACGTACTTCCGTTCATTACTTACGCGTTCAACACCGCGAAGCATGAGATTACAGGCTATAGCCCTTTCTTTTTGCTTTATGCACGTTCGCCCCGGCACACAATCGACACAATATTGCCTTTCTGTGACCACGACCACGTCACTGTCGCCGAGACTCTCTGCCTCGCCGAAGAGGCGCGTCGCATAGCTCGACTACGCACATTGGCGTCGCAAGACAAAGCTAAGGCACGCTATGACATTCACCATCGACCAGTGATTTATCGCCGTGGTGATCTGGTGTGGTTGTGGACTCCGATGCGCAAGCGCGGGTTATGCCAAAAGTTTTTGGCCACTTACGATGGACCTTTTGTCATCGTCAACAGACTTACAGAGGTCAACTATGTAATAGCTCGTCTCACGGCGAGTGGTCGACGAGCTGCCAAAACTCAAGTGGTTCATGTTGCCCGCCTGAAACTTTACACGCCACGACAACTTGACTGACTCGTCCGGCGGCCTTCGCCTGCGCGGAGAGGAATGTTGCGTACATGCACGAAGACGAAGAAGCGTATACGGGGAACGCACTCGTCGCCCAGAGCGAGAGAAGAAGAAGAGAATCAGGGGGATCTTTAACCAGTCGGCCGCTTCTGAGCTGCCTCTAACGACCTAATAAACGGCCCCTTTCAACGTCTACCAGTCTCTTTCAAACGTAACAATATATATATATATATATATATATATATATATATATATATATATATATATATAAATGGGAACGAAGTGTATACATAAGGGCTCGTTTTTCTGTGTTCTGACACAATATTAATGTGATCTAAGAGACAACAACGCCAAGATAAGTATAGGGGAAGTTGTATATATAGTCCTGTTGCATCGCATGCAAAATAAAGAGGGAGGAAGGAAGGTAGAGCTTAAACAGTTACGCAAAATTTCCAGTTTCAATATGTATCGTCGTTACCATTGCGCTAATCGGGCTTTTCGATCATAGGCATCACCGCCTACTTACGTAAATGACCTTTCGATCTTACATAAATATCGCGAGAGCTCTTGCCCGTGCCATGCTTCTGATCTTTCTTACGCAAGGTCATCTAGATTTCAGTCGTGCTAGGGGCATACACTGAATAGCTCAGGTAAGAAAGCCGAATGCGCTGGGTTGCTTGCAGCCAGAACGCTTTAAGAAAATAAGCCATTTGAAAAAAAAAATATGATGCACATTTGAGTTGCGTTCATAACAGGTGACAAAGGATATTCATGGTTACGAAACGTAATTGTCGGCATGCGGAAAGGTTGCAGGAAGTTGTTACAATAATGTTTGATGAGACGTAAAGGTGGCCTTAGAAGCAAGGCTTTGGCATTTGGATCTGGCATCGTAAACATTTTTCTTGTGGGCACAGACATGAAACGAAGTAATGAAGGAGAATCCTAAGAGGGACATGTACGCACGAAATACACACGTACACGCAAAAAAATTTAGAGGAATGATTTTCGACATTATAACTGAACTGAAACAAAATACTAAGACAATAAGTACATGTGCGTGCATGGTTCTTCTACGTATTAATTGTGCGCATACTTTAAGAAATATGACGCTAATATCCACGCACAAACTGGTAATTTACGCAAATAATCACCGTTCTTGAGTCTAACTAGCACTGCACATCGCCTTTACATATCGGGAGTTTCATTTAAAGAGGCATTTATGTTCTGAAGAAATGTCAGTTTAAACGTTACCATTCGCCCGTCCGATAGCTGGTTAGCATGTCTGAAAAGTAAGTGTATAATTCTAATAAACAGAAACGTGAGTTAAAGCATGTCTTCATATAATATTTTGTTAAAACATGTGAAATATGGGTAGTTTTAACTGACGAAGAGAAAAAGCAAAACAAATGCGCATACTGAAAAACAGCAAAAAAAAGAAAACGTCTGCCATCGTTTCAGTGTCTAAACCTCCTAACTTGTCCACGATCTTGTACATATTCCGTACGCACAGAATGAACTGAAGTGAAGTGTTTTTTTTCTTCTTCAGAGGTAGAGGACGTTCACTGAGGGCGCACACAGACTTGTGGGACCTGCAGTAAACTGCCAAGCCAGGTCGCCATAATTCTTGTAATACATAGTCGAGTCGTTTCACTCCAAGTTACGTTAGATGAAACCAACGGCAAATCAGTTTCGCGGAAGCACGCAATGTATTCCTTGTAACATCATTTCTTTGATGCTCGTGGTTTTTTCACTAAGCCAAAGCTCTTTCCTTCACTTAAGAGGGATCCTCAATGGAATCTATAACGCTTCTTTATTCCGGTACATGTCCGCCTAAGCGTACAATGGAAGTGGCGCGCCGCTGCTCATCCTAAGGTTGCGGGTTGGATCTCAGCAGCAGCGGCTATTTTTCATGAGGCCTAACAAAAACGTAGAAGGCAGAAAGTGTTAAACAATAGTTCTAGCATGCTCGCCAGTGGATTTGCATATGTGTGCGTATGTATACGCTTGCGAAATGAACAAAAATTTCAAAGATGAAGGGGGGTAAACTCCCCCACTTCTCGCCATGGCTACTTCAGTGGAGGCAAAACTCTTGTGGTTCTTGTGCTGTGTGATGCAAGTGTAAGTAAAAAAGCAACAAAAAAAAACAGGAGGTCAGCATTTTAGAAGCCTTCCTCTGCGGTGTGCCCCATGGTATTAGCGAGATTTTGGTACGTGGAACACCACATGTTACGACATTTCAGTTAAACAAGCCCACCAGACCACAACAATAATCCTTGTGCGCATTGAGCTTTCTCCTCAACCTACAAAAATAATTTTGGCGGAAGCTCCCTGAACAGGCACTGTCCAAGTTATATGTAGCGTTTACAAGACCATCGGAGTGTGTTTTACATTGGTGTTGAGTAACCATCATTAAAAGCATTTATACATGCTTGAGTGTATTGTACGATTGATTACCATACAAAACACAAGCTTCCTTGACATTTTTTTTTATTCTTGCTTATACCATGCGCTTTCTTAAGATGAAATATGAGCAGTTTTCCATGCATAGATTAAGCTATGAGTGCATGGAGCTCCGAAGAAGTGGGCCGCCAACAAGTGATCTCGCTGCTGGCTTTCGTGAAGGTGATAGGGTGCGCTAATTGGCAGGAACGACTAGAGTAATTGTATATGGTCCCTACGGGGTACCATATACAGTTTCTATAGTTACTATAAGTTACTACGGTGAGTTACTATAGGAACGACTGAGCGAGTGAATGAGCGGCGCAGCGCGAGCCCAACCAGGCAACAGACGCACCAATGGGCAAAGTTAAACCACAAAAATGCCACGGTGTTGAAAACGACAAGGTGAGGCGATGGTTTTGCGTGCTCACTGTTTTAGGAGGAGAGGGTAGGCACGAAGAAAGAGGGAGAGCGAGACAGGTGCGAGAACGGTGAGAGCGGTGATGCGTCGGGGAACTTCGATGGCGGCGACGGCGAGGTTGGGGTCCGGGCCTAAGCAAAACAACGGAAACTAAAATCACACAGAGGAAACGAGACAAGGACAGCGTCAGATTTTTGTCTCATCTCTTTTCTGCGGTACGTCTTGGTTTGCGCTGTAATTTTGCACCTGGAAAATTATGTATAACGAAGGCCTAACCGAAGCTTCAGAGAACTACCTTGGTTCGTTCAGACATTAGCGAGTTTGAGTGCTGCATCCTTGCGTGTGCAACACCATTACAGAGGCAACTTACGCGCTAAAAAGCTTGCTATTGCTCTTTCTTGCGGCTGTTCACACGTACCTTTTTTAAACCGACTCGATGCTTAAAGCTACCGACTAAAAGTGTGCAATACTGGTGGAAAATAGGCTGATTCATTTGCAGGCTTCGAGGAGATGCATGTTTCCATCAACTCCAGTGACAAATGACCAACCAGTGCCGTACAAACGCATCGCAGACTCTCAAGAGTGGGTGTACGGTTTGCAAAGACAACGCACCTACGAGACAAACATAACAGTGGCGTTACGTGAACGAACCCGGCAGCATAGTGAACGAACTTCGAAGACTATACACGCTAGCGACACATTGCCTGTCTAGTTTCGTCGTGCGCTTTTTGGCTGCACCGTTCCGTCACGCAGGTAATACGCTTCTCTTGACAGCCCCGAAGAATGACCGCACGCTCGATCGAAAGTGTCTTTGAGAGGAGCTATGGCATCGCATTTCGTTTTTGCACCATGCACTTGTGGTCTATCCAGTCGCCGGCCTACTTGGTTAGGTGTGCGTGACGGACGCGGCTTCAATGCATTTAAAACAGCGCCTCCTTTCGGCTATGGGGCGTATCAAGCGCTCGTCTCCATTTCGCTGAACCGGCCCGCTTGATCGAAAGCCACCATTCGCGGTGCCACGTGACGAACGCTTCTTTATCGGCGAAGAGACACAGAACACCCGGCCTCGTTCATTTTCGTGCCACAGCATGCATGATGCACACCAGTCGTTTTTACGTGTTCGGGGTCTAACCGAACGTATTCGGGTCCCACTTCACACGCATCTTTCTCATTTAGGGGCCGGGAAAAAACGCCGACAACCAGCCACGGCATGTTGTTGGCAGTGTATGTATGGCAATGTCGTTGTTTAGTTGCTCAGTCATGGTATTGCCACTTTAAATGAAAATGGCATCACAGCAAAGTGTCAATGCCAAAAATGACCTGAAACATATCAAGACTTATAGGCCAGTTTTGCCGAGTGGTACGTCATGCTCTGCACCATACAGCGCCATGCTCTCGGCTCACTACGTGCTGTCTAATGAGTTCACAGTATAGGGCTGTAAGAATAATTTCTCCTGTGTGATGAGTAGCGTAGTGGGTTCTGTATATTGGATTTAAAATTGTGGTAAAGGTCATGTATTCTTCGGAAAAGAATGAGTAGGTTAACAAATGATTTAAACGTATGTCCTTCGCACACCAGATAATGCTGGATAATTAACAATATTACTCGTTCCTCCGGCAACCAAACGAGAAGGCAACTGGACATGCGCCGTGACAAGTGCACATTCGAACGAGGGATTCATCACATGTTTACAATACTTTTGCTAAACTATTTTCCTGCGTCTCTTGCACATTCGAGCTTTATGTTAAATTGTACAAGACTTTTGTGAAGCGCATACAATCTACAATAACTGTAGAAAGATTCACAGCTTCACCAAAACGACACAGCAATGAACACGATAGCATCATATTTGAATGTTATACGAAGCAAGGCAAGCCAGGCTAAATTTTTGGAGCAATAATAATTGCAGTAAACATGAGCTTGCTAAGTAACCTAGTTTCCCACGGTGCGGCCACAGTAGATGACCACAATAGTGCTCGTGCGCAGGGACGGCGTTGTTGAGAAGCACGTATACCATGGGCAGCGCATGCTCATAAGGGATATACATCGTGTGTCACCGCTGGTGGCAGTTTGTTATGTGTAGACATTTTTTCGTGCTGAGAACACAGCCCGTAGAAGCTCCCGCTTGGCCGTGATGGCGCGGGCGCGCGCGTGGACGAGCCCGGCCGGAAAGGCGATGTTAGCTCCGCAGAAGGAGGAGGATAACGCATCCTTCCCCAAATATATATATATATATATATATATATATATATATATATATACGTGAACGATGGTGGTGGCGGCGATGGCGATGGCAAAAACCAGCCAAGACTCTCCATAGAATAGCTCTCGCAATAAAACACTGGACAGCCCTGCCAGTTAAGTCATTTCGACAACCTTGAGCGGGTAGTGTGGCCACTGTAAAGGCAAACGAAAATAAAAAGCCATTCGTTAAGTTATGAAAGCTATAGGCCAAGCGTTGTGCTGTAACAAAGTGAAAATAAAACTCGACATGTAAGACAACGTTGGCTTTTACTACTCACCCCGGTCTGGCAAATTATACTCGCTACCTACATGTAGAAAATTTCCTCTAAACCGATGTTTCAAATATTTACTTCGCGCTCGGAGATGAGACCAACTGAGTCTTTTTTTTCTCTTTTCCGAACGATTGTCTGGACGCTGCAGTTGTCATTAAAGTACGGGGCACAGTGGCACCCGAGCGCGCTACACCTGCACGTTCACTCAGTTTCTTATAAAATAAACTACGAATAACAATCGTAGAAAGTTTTATGAGCACAGTTCTTTGTATTTCTAATTCATATTTATAGGCGCAACGGCGATTCCGCCAAAATGGGCTAGCGAACCGCGTTTGCGACACGTATGCCCTTATTATAATGTCGCCCACATGTAGCACAGCCCTTTTTGGAGGTCTATAAAATATGCATCACCGTTTTCCATCTTTCTACATTGGAGTGTGTCGGGCAGGATAAACGCCTGATAACGTCTCCTGATTGTACAGGCACTCTATGAGCAAAGACCTCCGACATTTTGGGAGACGCAGATAACAAATAAGCAAGCCTCGCAGAAAAGAAGGCAAAGAAAGGCGACTAGGGAAGAGCGGGACTTCTAGGCTGAGCACAGGCATGTTGGAAGAATAGCAAGCTTTTTGTATTTCGCTCGCTAATCTTCCCACGACATTTAGCTGCACGTTTTTCAAGCCATCTGTCCCGTGTTCTTCTGCACCCCGGAGTCAATTAGTTAATTGGTGCTCCATCCTTACCACAATGCTCTCCTCCTCTCTCACACGTCCTTTCCACAGTTCGTTTTTCCTCCATTCGTGGCATTTTTCTCGAAGCTGAGCAACGGGAACATAGGCGGCGAAGGCCAGAAATAGATATTGTCGCGGGAACGACACATGCCATTACAGGCGCGTCTGTGTGTGTGTGTGTGTGTGCGTGTGCGTGCGTGTATGCGGACATACTTGCGTGTTAATAAAACGATTCTCGTGCAAAAGAGCGAGTCGCTGAAGGAAACGCACGTGGGCGTTGCGCACTTGAATACAGCAGTCGTAATGAGTGGGCATGTTGCCGTTGCTGCTTATGACAGGCCTGGTTGTTCTCTAGAGAAATTTATCGGAACTGCAAACTGCCGCGCTAATTGCAGCTCCAACCTCCATTCCGAATCCCTCAACGCACGCTCTATGACAAAAAAAAATACATTAAATGGTGTCTGATACTGTCGCGAAGTGAGCTTAACGTTTGATTTTCTATTCGGCAAGTATGCATGCCCCCTAGGCGCGGTTTTCTTTGAAAATGTCAGAGGCTTACCTCACGTGCATGACAGCGTTGTTCACTGCGAATTGTTCTCTCTTTTTTTATATAAAACTGTTGGTGCGTCACTACTTGTTAAATAAACTTGCTCCAAAGACACAGCTTTGTTCTCGGCGATCCTTAAGCATTTTAATGCGACCTTTTCCGAGAAATGCTGACACCGTAATCACCCACTTTCGGATACTTTCCGCACAGTGCGGGCGTATAACCCGTTGGCGTCGCCTTTAGAGACGTTTGACATGTGGCTATTTATTTGTGTTTACGTGTTTTTTTTTCGTCTGCTTTCCTCTTCTCTCTTCTCCCCCCCCCCCACATGCCTTTTTTTCCTGCATGTCTTCTCTTTCCGAAGGAACAGGCAGGTGTTGTGCCCCTATAGGTGGCAGTTGTCAGCCTGTTCCCTCCCTATTTCTTCAGTGTCTTTGTATTTACTGCGTATTCAAACCAAATAATAATAATAATAATAATAGTAATCATAATAATAATAATAATAATAATAATAATAATAATAATAATAATAATAATAATAATAATAATAATAATAATAATAATAATAATAATATATAATAATAATAATAATATTAATAATAATAATAATAATAATAATAATAATAATAATAATAATAATAATAATAATAATAACCTAACCCCGTGGTTCGCCTAACCCCATTTTCTTCACCTCTTACCCGAGTGAACTGAGGGGCTTCCCTGCTCGACCTTGGGGGACCAAAGATCCCTCGCGGCCAAGGCACGCGCCACTGCTGACACCACAGGGTTTGTACAGGGTTGGCCCTTAAGGCTGCTCCTATCTTTCACCTGTCCGTACATAGTCCTAATGAATGTTCTTTGCCGCCACCACCACCACCACAGACGTCATAGACAGCGGCTCAAACTGAAGTGTCGTTTTCTGTATTTTTTTTACAGTAAAGCAATTAAATCAGCAGCGAAAACTTTTGTGTCCGCAAAAAACACACAAAAAAACAAAAGAACCATAACAAGGTTTGCACAACAAGAATTGGGCGAGCCTCACGACCGAGTACAGCAGGTGCGAGCATCAAACGAAAACTCGGTAAATAGGCGCACGTGAAATACATGAAAAAAAGAAGAGGGAGAAAAGGAAACAAAGAGCAAGTAGAGAGAGAAATCGATAGAAATTCATAGATGGAAAAAGATGACTAGAAAGAAATAAAGGGAATAAATACTTAAAAGTTAGAGGAACACAGAGAGACATGGAAAGAGAGAGAGAAAAAAGGAAACGTACACGATAGAAGGTAGCAATAAAGAGAAAGAAAAAAGACAAAGAAAAAGATAGTGCGAAAGAAATAGAACGAATGATAGAGAAAGAAAGAGAGAGAAAAGAATAGAAAGAATCAAAGATCAAAAACAAGAAATGAGAATCAAAGAAAATGAATCAAGAGAAACACAGAAAGAAATATAAGCAGAAAGACAGCTAAAAGGGAAGAAAAATAAATATATACTTAAACGTGCCAGACGTTCGCAGGATTCGATAATAATAATATTTGGGGTGTACCATCCCAAAACCATCATATGATTATGAGAGACGCTGTAGTGGAGGGCTCCGGAAATTTCGACCACCTGGGCTTCTTTAACGTGCATTAAAATCTGAGCATGCGGACCTACAGCATTCTCATCTCCATTCAAAATGCAGCCACCACAGTCGGCATTCGATCCCGCGACCTGCAGGTCAGCAGCCGAGTGTCTTAGCCACTAGACCACGGCGGCGGGGCTTCACAGAATGCAAAGCAACGAGAACTCACGAGCTCGTTTGTTTTAGTTTTCAATTTTCATGCTCATAAACGAAAAGAAAAGGATAACTTTTGCCATGAAATGGAGGCTAGAACTCTTTCGTTTATGAAAGCGAGAGCCTGAAATGCCCCATCTAACGTGAAATGTCTCCGTCGGCGTCCCAGGACGACAGCAAGAGTGATCCAAAAAATCATCATCACGTGATCCCGTCACCACATTACGTCTAGATGACGTCCAAGGTTGCCAAAGTTTATGTGATTATAGCGTAATAACAATGTCACAGTGACATCACGTGACCCAACGTCACACCATGATGTTCTCACATGGCATCGTAGCTTAGTGTACGGTAGTTCGCACAGACAGACAATGTACAACTAGGGGGGGGGGGGGGTCCTCCAGTGTTAGAGGTACTGCAGAAAAATGTTACGTGCAGAGAGTTTTCGAAGGGTTTCGGGTACAGCACCACTGCATAGACTGAGAAGGAAAGAGGAATTGCCCTTCAGCTTCAATTCGTGTTAATTGAATGCACAAGGTACACTCAAACTTTTTTTCTTTCAATAAAAGAGTATAACCGGCATAATTTAAGCTCCTGTTCCACTGAAGAGAACTAGTTTTAGAAAAGAGGCAGTGTTAGAAATTGTAATAAACTAAATGCTCCCCCAAGCTTGACATAGCTCGTAGCACATGGTCTTGGTAAGAAAGATGAAACAGACTCCAAAGAGAGGAAACCACTATTGAGACATTTTTATTCCCTTCGTTCAAAAAATGAAAGTTGGCGGTCATGCAAGAGATGCTGAAGTTAAAACTTTGAGTTGAGTTGAACAGACTATTTGTTCAATGGTTGTTGCTGCACTCTGGACTAGGCTGCTAGAGATCCATCGTTCGAGGAACATCTTGCGAGGTCCTCGGAAACGACCTTGGCCCGCTTTACGGTGCGCACCTCAGGGGGCCCCACTACGGGGGGCGGCTAGCTATCGCTCATCACTCCATCTCAAATTACACTTTGAAACCATCAGCTCCCCCAGGTTCCTATAGATGTCACGGAATTCGGACTTCTATCCCACACGGGGGCCATTCAATAGCAGGTTGATTTGTCTGGAACGCAGCCCAACCGTTCTTTACCAAGAACCGTTTAGTTCACGCAATTCAAGCGTTGAAACGTTGATGGCATCATGGTTAGCTAGTGCGTGAACTTCACGGCATTGTCGCTGCCCATTTCTTGGCTTTAAGTCTTTTCTGCTTAGCAAATATTCTTTTCCAATAAATGTAGCTGTTTTTCTGCTGCACTACGATAACTTCTCAGTAAACCACTTCATATATTTATTAGGTACCATCTCATATTTTGTTTCATGTTACTATAAGCAAGTGCGTGGTTAACGCATTTGCAAGAAGAAAAATGGGCGTTACAAAGCTAATGCAACTTTGCCGCCCTGCTGCCAGGCGTATGCATGTTTAAGAACTATGAATTATTAAAGAGAAGACAGTCTCTGTAGTTGGTAACATTCTTGATCTTGCGATCAGAAACAACCGTACGGCCAGTGGTTCTGGTATTTATCACACACTGGCTGTCTGCCGTTTTCAGTTGCTGGCAATTACACGTTGCCCTTGCTATAATTACATGTAACCATATACGTGTCACTTTTATCCATGAAAACTTACGTAGCCTTTTGCAGTGTTGGATTAGTTCATACGTATGTGCGAAACCATATACAGGGTCGATTCGTGTTACCAGAAATTTCAAATAACTGGATGTCCAATAGAGGAAGAAGGAACTTCAGCAATAGTGAAGGCTTGAAGTTTTATGTAAAAACTTTAACTGGACATATCGGTGAAACCTACGTTTCGAGAAGTGGACATGAATTTGTCATGGTTGCCTTGAAGAAGGCAAGTCCACTTCTGGATGTTGGCCCCAGCGGCACTCTCGGTTCAGCAATTAAAATCACGAATAACTGAATAACAGTTAGCGCGAACCCGGAGGAGTGCAAGAAAATAGCCTGGGCTCAACATACCCTACGGTATCAGAGCCATGCAGTTCTCCCCACTAGATTATTCTAAATGTGTGCTAATGACTGCTATGACTATTTCTATGAGGGATTTATTCTTGTGGACGCTTGGATACAATCTCACGATGGTTCGTTTTTCAGAAGAAAAAAAAACAGTGCAGCGTAAAATAGCACTATGACACAGTCCTAATAAACAAAATAAGTTTGAGATGGGACACTGGGTGAAAGAGTTTATAAACAATGAGGGAAAGATTGAGGTTTTAGCACGCCTCAATGAGGCGCCACGTTATATTTTCTTCACGAAGTATGAACTTTTCGAATTGAAACATATGCGAGGCATTCAATGTTTACTTCGGTAAACAACAAAACAAACAAAGCGTGCCAGAAAACTGGATTTGCATACAATTCTACCGATGCGTGCCCACGTGAACATTCGCGCAGCTGAAGATAAAGAGGATGAAGAGAAAAAAAACGAAAACCTAAAAATATAAAATACGTATATCAATGATGTAGATGAATGAAGAGAAGAAAAGAAATAAAGAATTAAAAATATCTGTTTGACATGAACGTTAACCACGGCTTGCGGAGAATTAGAGCCGCTACGAAAAATTCATTTCCATGACGCCGGTGCAAAGGACGTAAGACACGCACGTAATGAAGCGTGAAAAAATATTATAGTTAGATGCTCTAAAACAGGTAATAAGATAAGAACGAAAAACAAAAACAATCCACGACGTGAGAGCAGCTCCCGACGAGTCAGGTTAAGCCACTGCCAAGGGTAATTGTGCAGAGAAGCTCTTGAAAATGTTCGCTTAACGCAGAATATCGAGGCTCTCGGTTGGTGTGGTCCATAATAATAACTAATAAATGACCAACTTTTATTTGGATGCATGTGCTTGAAATGATATGGTGAATGCATTATTTTGCTGGTATCTTTGGGACGCCAACTTTGTCTTCTTTCTTTTTTTGCTACTCTTGGAGCTTTGATCATTGGGTTGTATGCGAGACCCTTAAATATGTTATCATCAAGGACTTTCCTATAGTACTGTATGTTGGAACTTATTCACCTAAACAACATCGGGATACTAAGATGAATGTCTCATCCTACCTGCCCGGTTTTCTCAAAGTAATATCAAATCCATGTTCTTGAGTAGCGAAACAGTCCACTATAGTGTTTAGTTCTCTGTATGATGTGCCAGTTTTAAGGGCTAGTATGACTAGCAGTGCCATGCATACATTTAACTAGACAAGCTGAGAGTTGTCACCAAACGTTGTCACACTAACCAACCAAGCTCTTTGTGTATTGTACAACGCGAGTTTTATTCCGGCGTCAGCGGTTGCATTTCAATGAAGGTGGAACGCTTGAGGCCCGTGTAACCACTGAGCTATTTCAGTGCACATGAGAGAAACCCAGGAGGTCAAAATCATCTGAAGTTCTCTTCTACAACATCCCCCACAGCCCAAGTTGATACGTTCTGCCAAACCCTACAAACTAACTTTTATTTATTTATTTATTTATTTATTTATTTATTTATTTATTTATTTATTTATTTATTTATTTATTTATTTATTTATTTATTCATTTAATTATTTACTTATTTATTTATTTATTTTATTACCCACAGCGCCAATCGGCATTACAGTGGGAGAGCGTTCATAAAAAGTAGATTACAAAAATATACATACAAAAAATATACATATACAATCAGGTGCACATCCAGGGCTGAAAATGTCATTAGCGACACGACTTGCTGCACATTTAGGATAACAAATGGAGGCACCTGGTCAAGAAACTTTTTCGGAGCGGGGGTGGGAAAAGCAGTGGTCCTCCTTGAAATGGTCATTTTTCGCTTTGCATCACGGAGTTAATCTACTATGTCCACAATTGGTGTGGGCAAAACTATTACCGAGAAACATCTCAGTAATAACTGTGCATCTAAAGTGATATTTTACACAACAGTCGTAGAAGCGTTTTGGAAAGGCTTGAATGCTGTATGATCTGGTGGTGCAATTGCCCTCTTCGACCACCGCTTTTCAGAGAACCATTCGGGTTGTCAACTTCGCCACAGCAGGGGTGAATGATTGTAGTGTGTGATTTTGGAGTCAAAATTGAGTAAGGAAATAAGAAAAAGTGGTGAGTGTTGCAAAAAGTAATTTTTGACTGTGTAACAGCAGAACACAATATGTTCAGGGCATTGCCTATAGCTCACGCACCACGCGTCGTTTCCTTACAAAAAAAAAAGAAGAAAAAAAGAACACATGCAAAAAGCATAAGGATGGAACACATGTAAAAAGCATTTCTGGGACAGAGTACGATGGAATGTTGGCAAAGAGCACAACATACTGGGAAGCCAGCTTCCTGGGAAATGTAAAAATTATTTGCCTCCCTGGATGTCGGTCTCGCCACTTTGTACATATACCTAGCTCCAATGGAACGTATCGATTTCATGAAAATCAGTGACGACTCCAGGAAGAATGTCTCTGGGATCCAGCACCTGCTGAGGCATCCATAGAACGTTGGCGACGCCCGCCAAACATGACGTCATCCACTATAGTACACAAAAAAGAAAAAAAAGGAGAAAGGTCCTAAACATTTTGCGATCTTCGTTGATACCCTTTTTCCACGCACAACGCCCATTTTACATTGTGAACCGTTTTACATATGGAGATGCTCACTACCTTTCACGCCATTGGCGGGAAACAGGTGTGACCAAGGTAAGTAAAGTTTCCTTTGACTTGGAAAGCTTTCTCTCCCAAACTCGGAAAATTGTATGGTGCAAAATTAACAACGCGTATAGAAAAAAAGGAATGTTTCCCTGTGGCCGCCGTAGCGAGATGCCATTGATGAAAAGTCGTTTCGACAAGCACACTGCGAGCGGCGCGATCTCCTGTAGAAACGACCTGCAGCTTTGTCCCACTAAGGGCGGCTCTCAAAAGCGCGTTTACGGCGCGGACTAGATGCTCTTCTCTGCTGCCTGGGCGCTTTAAAAACTGACACCACGATAGCGTAGCAAACTCGCGAACACCCTCACGCCGAGCGTGGTTCCAATATTGCTGCTGGAAAATTTTTGCGCATCACTCCTTACTTTCTCTTTCTTTATCGATGTCTCTACCAAGCTTTATGTCGTACTTTCCTCAGAGAAGACCTGCGGTAACAGTCGAGTCAAAGGCGGCAATACCCGTTCGGCTCCGGAGAAGAGTTCCCGGCCGATCGTGCCTGGCAACGCAAATGGTTTCTGGGAGGCCACAGGGGCGAACGAAATTATGGGAGTCATCAGCTAGAGTAAAAACAAAATGGGACACGATAGCGAATTCAAGAAGCTAGAGCAACGTGCGGTGCTCCCTGCGCTTTGAATACCGATGCGGGTGAAAGAAGTTTTGTGTTAGGAAATTCGATCATGTACATCGCTGTTAGGCCTATTTTACTTGCTTGTGCGTAGGAGGTAACAGATCAGGACAGCAAGGAGAAGGATATTTCCACGCCCAGTGGGCTACTTCATGGGCCGAAGATAAACAAGGGCTGCTGGTTTTGATGCTTCGCGGCGAAAGTTCTCGGCACTTTTTGTGAGTGCGTTAGGATTTCTCGTATGACCATGAGGCATGAATTACTGACAGATATGTTATTTACTTGTTATTGATTTTATGTGTGATTGTGTGGGAGGAAGGTTGCCCGTCGCAAAATGTAGTTATGTCATCTTCAGGGTAAGCTTTATTATACTGAATCAATAGAACTACTGTTAAAAGCCACGGATTACTTTTGATGTCCTCGTTATGTACGGAACAAAGAAAGAAATAAAGAAACAAACAGAGAAAGAAAGAAAGAGAAAAGCCACGCTTAGGAACGAGTTGACTTGAGAGGCGTTGCTGGTTAATAATTAAGTAAATAATTATTTGTTTATTTATTACTTAATTATTAAATAACTAAAGAAATAAATAATTATTTAGTTTATTTATTTATTCATTTGTTTATAGGATACTGCGGACAAAAAGTACAAGCAGGGTGAGCATACATGAAACACTAAATAACAGAATGAAACAAGGTTGCAAAGCGTTTTTTTACACAATTTCTTTGCATCTAAGACAGAGGGGTTATGACTTTAAAAAAAGTAACAATTGAACAACAAGTTGATAACACAATTCTAAGGAAGTCATGAAAGAATAGTATTTACACAAATGGTCAAAGGTGTTGAGGAAATGCTTCGATTAGTTTATTCCAATCATCTATTGTTTGTGGGAAGAAAGAGTAGCGAAGAGTATCAGTCCTTGCAAAGATTGGCGTTAGGGCATGAGGATAGTGGTGCCGAGTGGGTCTGCTTAACAAGGGGGATACGTATGCTGCGGTGTCTAAGGATAGCCTGTGGTTTACTATGTCTGAAAGAAACTGTAGCCGACATTTTTTTCTTCGAATTTGTAATAGTTCCATACCATTTTCCATTAGTAATGCAGTGGGGGAGTCGCTGGACATAAATTTACTATATATGAATCGTACTGCTTCTCTTTGAATTCTTTCTAGGTTTTGAACGTTAATTTTTGTGTGGGGATCCCAAACTATGAAGGCGTACTCAAATTTAGGCCTAATTAAGGAAAAGTAGGAGAGGAGTTTAACACTAGGCGGAGCCGTCTTGATCTTGTGGCGGAGAAGGCATAATTTACGGAAAGCGGCAGAGCAGATGTTGTTTATGTGCAAATTCCAGGATACGGTACTTGTTAACGTTAAGCCTAAGTAATTATAGGGGGCTACTTTAGGTAAAGGTGCTTCAGCTAAATTGTATGTGTAGTCTAATGGGACTTCATTGCGCGTTATGGGGAGGTACACACATGTGTTTGCATTAAGAAGCATTCCCCATTGTTCACACCATTTTGATACATTGCCTAAGTTAGTGTTAAGGTCACATTGGTCACTAATGCAGGTTACACCTCTAAACAAAACACAATCGTCAGCAAATGGACGAATTTGTACCGGGGTGCTAATTACATCGACAATGTCAATAATGTAGACCAGAAACAGAAGGGGGCCTAGTACGCTCCCCTGCGGAACGCCAGAAGTCACCGGAAGGCAGCCCGATTGTTTTTCTCCTACCGGAACATATTGGTTGCGATTCTTTGCGAGCTACCCCACCGCCGCATGTTGGCCGATCTTTACGTATAACGAAGTATTCTGGTACAGCTATTCTGAAATCTTTCACAGCTTTGTTTAGCCATGTATCTGTGAGAGCTAGAAATCTTGATTGGCAGCGAGAATAAAAGATTCAAGAGAAGCTAGTTCAGGTAGAAGGCTTCGCAAATTTGCGTTAGCGAATGTTACTTCTGTCAATGTTGCATTGTGAGAGGTTGGAGGAGAATTGCCCCTGACTCCGCTTAGCAGTTTTTCTTTCATTTTTCGCTTGAGAGGGGGATCTGATTTCGATCTATGTTTTCCTATGCGATGAATTCTCTAAATTGCTACAGGTTCAACCTTCAGACATTGCTCTAAAACATTTTTGCAAACCAGTTCTTCGAGATAGTCTCTGTTTCGTTCGGTTTTTGTTTTTGAGTGTGGAACGCCATGCAGAACCAAGTTCGATCTTCTGGAGCGAGTTTTCGGATTGCCAATTTCCAACTCGAGGGACGTTACAATCCTTTGAAGAATGTTAACATAGTCTACGCAAAATGAGATCTTGCTATCCAACTGAGTTAGTTCTTCTCATTTTCTTTCAAGTAATTTAAACTGATCTTCCTTGATTTCTTTCAAGCCCCGCCACGGTGGTCTAGTGGCTAAGGTACTCGGCTGCTGACCCGCAGGTCGCGGGATCAAATCCCGGCTGCGGCGGCTGCATTTCCGATGGAGGCGGAAATGTTGTAGGCCCGTGTACTCAGATTCAGGTGCACGTTAAAGAAGCCCAGGTGGTCAAAATTTCCGGAGCCATTCACTACGGCGTCTCTTATAATCAAATAGTGGTTTTGGGACGTTAAACCCCACAAATCAGTCAATTGATTTCTTTCAAATTTTCGGCAATTTGCTAGAGCTGCTTGGAAAGCTGGGACAAATTTGGGACCAGTGTTTGTTTCAATATCGCTAGCAAGTAGCAGCAGTTTTACCAATAATATACATCATAGGTTGTAAAACACTGGACAAGCAAGCCGAGAACACGGCCACACAATTAAGCGGATACTGTCCGAATGAATACATTTGCCGTAGCGTCTACCCACCTGCAACCATTAGATAAACGGGTCAGGCCACATGCCAACCGTTTCGCCGCGCCCTATGGCTCCCCTGTGGTGTCATCCGGAGTTTATGCGTTCTTTGTCGGGCCCCAGCGCCATTTCCAGGTCCCAGTGGGCAGCACGGGTGGTCGCTGATGCCGTTCTATGCTGGTTGTCGAGCGGGCTCATCTCTAGCCGAGAAAACTCAGCACTTGTTGCAGAAAATCCCGGTTGACTGGGCAGTTGCGCTAGGCTGCGGGCGTCTGGCAGATTGGGCACTACGTATCCTGCCGGTATCAACAGCAGGATGCCAATCATCTGTAAGCAGTAGATAAACGGGTTAAAGCAGATTGCCACACTGTCACTGCATCCTGTTCATACCTCACGTCAAGAGATCATTTTTTGTTGAAATAGTACCTGAAAACAATTTCAGTGGTGGCGAGTGAAGTTGGACTGCGCTGACACCACCTGGCTCTGTGAACCGCTGAGCAGCTGCTGCAGTCCACCTGTTTGCGGTGAACTGTGAGCAGTTCAACTGAGCCGCTTAAGTTAAAGGGGTACTGACACAGAAGAATTGGCCTCGCGTTTCTTTTTTTACAATGTGTTGCTGAGGGCCTGTTAGGTATAACACGGTACATTGTTTGCTGCAGCTCGCAACAGATAATTGATTACAGGCCCCTCATTGTCCACCAGTTTCGGTTTAAGAGAGCTCCAAAACGAGTAGTCTCTGCTAGAGTAACGGTATATGCTACCTTTAGATACAGTTAATCTAGTCGCCGCGTGCAGCTATCGCCACCTAGCGTACAGAACTATCGACCACGTCGGCACACAGACCTGTGACGCACTTTCACACGGTTTGAATCAAGAATTATTTTTTCCTACGAAGCGGTACTGCAGTATCTCCAAACATAAAACTTTGATCGCGTGGGCCGCGGCCCCGCACCCGCGAACACAGAAGTATAGATATCTGGAACAAATATTGCAAAAAAAATTGTGGCTATGACGTCACGATAATTTGTTTTATTGACTGCAATGTGGTGAGGTGAGAGAAGTAAGGGGTTCACTAAGGGGCCCTTAAGGTGCTGTCAATACCTTTGAAATTCAAACTGTTGGCCCCAATTGAGACTGCGATTGAGACCTCAATTGAGACTGCAATAAAACACCTTCTATAGGCTATATTCGCTCAGAATATTTTGCAGATGATACACGCGTGTCCACGGGAACGAATAAGAAAAACTTTATTTTAGTCCTGCTAGACGCGCTTAGCGCGTAGCGGGCGTTTTCTACGTAAAGACCGAGAGGAAGTACTTGGCGGCCGCTTCGTGGGCCTGCTGGACGGCCCATTGCTGGTCAGCTAAAAGTTAGGTTCTGAGAGAGCTCTCCCACTTGTTGGAGGTAGAGTTGGAAGAGTGTTTCTACGAGAGTGTTGGAGGAGTATTGGAGGAGTGTTTCTGCACTCCTCACGGGAATCAATCCCGCAATTATTTCGGGCACGAAATTTCGTGTCAATATACCCTTTAGGTGGTCTGAGCCATAGAGTTTCCCAAATTTAACTAAAGGGCACTCTGGCGCTGCGATCGTTCAGCGACATTGGGAATGATGGGTAGTACACACATTTGCCTAGTCTTCGTACTTGCGGGCGGCGAATCGTACTAGCGGCTTCGTTTATTACTGGTTACGGTTTTGTTTTGAAAGAAGGAACGAACCCATTTGAACTTAGGGACTTGATTCGAAATAGTAAGCTTAAAAGAATAAGGTTGTGAAGCGCAAACGGTGAACATTTGCTAATTTATGTCTTCGTGAAAAAAAAAAAGCAGCTCCAAGCCACGCGAACACACACGGAGCCAGAAGCAGGACAGAAGTGCGAAAATTAGACAAATGTGTGTACTACCCATCGTTCCCATGCTCGCTGAAGCGCCTTGTGTTGCAACTCCCATAGACACTAGCGCCAGAGTTCCCTCTAGTAAGTATTGTGGGAAACTCTATGGTCTGAGCCGTTCATAATCGTTTTACCCATCTGGAACAAAAAGAGTGCCCGGAAAGGCTACAGTGTACGCTAAAGACAGCAGCGCCACAAGCAGCTTGATTTGTACGCTTTGACCTCAATTATTTGAACTCGTTCCGAAAATTGTAGTGTTCTTACAGTTTCCTAATTTTTTTTTATGTTGCTTTTAAAGACTCCAATTGAAATCTTGAAAACACCCAAAATGCCGCTAAGATTCGAAATAGATAAAATGGTTGCTAGCATGACTGAAACACGCTAAATTTAGCGATTCTCTCACTAAGTTAGCACCGCTGATTTCAAATCTGCCGCGCAGCCTGCACCGCTCCTTCCCCTAATACCCCATGAAAGAGAGGGACAGACAAAGAGAGAGAGAGAGAGTAACAGAAGCAAAGGGGCGCAACACCGTCTCGTTGGCGCGCGCACCGCTGGGTAGCGAGGCAAGGTGGCCAGCCGAGGGCGCCCCGGGCACAAGCAGCTTCTCGCAGAGCTCTCCGCCAGGGAAAACGTCGGGTGGCCGAAGAGCATGCGCAGCTCCGGGTGCATCCCCACGAGCCCGCCGATTGCGCGCTCATCCCACGCCGTGCCGCCGCCGCCGCCGATGTAAACAGAAGCCCGCCTTCAGTGTGTGCGCGCGTGCGTCTCTCGGCCGCTCTTCGAAGTGCTCCACGCGCCCCCCCGCCCCTTTTCACTCTTGCTTGACGCTGCCCGCGCATCATCGTTTCTTGCACCGGACGTTTGCCTCCTCTCTCTGCTATCTTCACTCTCCGAAGCTTCCACGGACTCCTCTTACTTCTCGCGCTGAAAGTTACACAGGCAACGAATAAATCGTCGGGATTCTCGTGCCATGCGACAACCGGAAGCTGACAACAACTGCCGGCCCGGCGCTGTACACCAACGTGTCATCCAGCGAGAACGTTTGGAGAGCTAGCCTGCAAAGCGGTCACCTCCAATTCACGAAGAAAGTTCTCTGCTTGCCCTTAGTTCTGGGGAGATCCTGAGAGAACTTCGCACAAATATGGACGAGGCAGGAACTGTCAACATTCTGTGGAGAACACCGATGTGGGCTGCTGTGTTCGCGCTCTGCATCGTCCCATCATACGGTGAGTGAAAAGCAAGTGTTTTTCAAAGCGTGCCTTTTGGCTAGGTTAGCGTTGTAGAGGCGGCTATCGTACGTGCTTAAATCTATTTTACTGTGTTACTATAATGGTGTGTTATTGTTTATAAACTGACGTGAAGATTCAACGATCGAGATATTGGAAAGAATGCGTGCTTTATGAGACTTTACTTGTACACGCAAAAACCCTGACATCAGCATAAAGTATGAATAAAAAGAATGAGTGAAAGATAGACATATGTACGTTAAGTTCACTGGCCAAGAAGTAAACAAATCCCATCAGAACACACCACACCGGTGTAGTCTTCCCACCACAACATGTGCCACCAAAACACACCACACTGGGTCGACGTTCCCACTAGGACACGCCACACAGGGTCAATATTCCCAGCAGAACACATCCCACCGGAACATATTCCACCAGGAGGCAAGTTCAGAGTTCAAGAAGTAAACAGAACACTATTTAAATATAGTTTCAAACGTCGAATCAATGTGTGCAGTCGAGAAATAATTATCAGTCGCTCGTATGTGTTTCTCGCCTTTCATTGCATATGACAGCATTTATAAACAAAATGAAGCACATATATTTAGAGATCTGGCCTGTTATAATTTCAATCATTAAAATTTCAATATGCTGCAGCGTTGAAGTGCTGTAGCCGGAGCAGAGGTAGCAAAAACAAAAAATAGCGAGACAGCCTGAAATATACTGAACACAAAGTTCAATGGCTAGTAACGCACAACACAAATTCAGCAAGCGGTAAAGTGGCAAAGACCTCGCATGGCCGGGCAAAGCATTCCGTATGTAAATAGTGCGCCCAAAAAAGGCTTTATACACACTAGTTCGATTATAAAAGGGACCGATATTCAGATCATGATAGTATCATGTGGATGTTGGTTAGGGAGTTTATGTAGTTTGTTTGTAAAGCCAATCGTGGAGAGGCAATCGGAGTGTAAACATATTTCGAACATTCAACGTGGTGATGGAAAGACACACTGGCGAGCTGAAAAGAATGAAAATGGAAACGAGAAGGAAATACTCGTCGTAGCTGCGATACATGAAGACTAGTATTGTACTGTACATTAGTAATATAGTGTACATTAGTATTGCACTCCACATATGTACACAAGTACACTAAAGTACACGACGGGAAAGACTACAAATGCCTTGTCGACTTCGTAGCAATAGCCACCTCCAAGCTTGCTGGCGTAGTTACCCTGACAAGTGTCACAATTTACCAAAAAAAAATGTAGCAAAACAAGTGGAAGTTGTCGGGAAGCGTGTTTTATAAGAAAAAAAATGGTGGCGGGTGAGGGGAGAACTGTTATCCCTTTGCTTGGTTTAGTACAACTATAATTTCAGCACGAGAATCGCGACTCGTTATCGGTAAAACAAAGGCAGAGATCGAAGGGGTAAATGTACGACAAGTTACCGGCGTGCCGTTGCCAAAAGGTCACCTGCTATTTGAGGTACCCATTTTCTGGAATCACTAAGGGAGGCTCATTGCTCTCCCATAGTTGAATAAAGTACCCAAAACCATCAAACACTTTTTCTAAGCACACAGTCCTGCAGCCGCTGACGTCAATAGCATGCTTAAAACCCAAACAACACAATGCAATGACGTTCGGAAGCACTCGCGTTTTCGCAATATTCATCTCATTTCTCTCTATTTTTAACCTTTGTAATATAACTGCTGCCGATTTTGCTTAGTTTTTTTTTGTGAGAAGATCACATTCTTTGCTTTTATACGTTCAGGTAAAGGGCGACATGCGGTGTGTCGCGACTCAGTCAGCCATTTTGCGTCAGTTTGTTGTGATTGTATCAAACCGTAAAACGGCAAAGGTATTACTGGTAGCGAGGGCTCTTCAAAGTGAGCATTTATAACTGCAGACGAATGTCGACTGACATTATTTATTGGGTACAACATGGCAGCAAAAATATCACGTAGAACACTTAGTTTTCTTTTTTTTGTTGGCCAGTGCTGGTTTATCCACTTGAATTAATGCGTGCGGTGCGGTGTGTTTGATGTGTTAATAAATATTTGTATATTTCTTGTGTTTATGTTGCATAAGCACTTGTTCATCTAATAACCAGTACAGAGATATTTGCGCCAGTGCTCGTGCGCTGCCGAATAGTTAGTTTTTCAGGCGCATGCAACCTATTGAGTTTTTTATGTTCCTTTTGATTACTACTGCTACAACCGCAATTAATAATAATAATAATAATAATAATAATAATAATAATAATAATAATAATAATAATAATAATAATAATAATGATGATGCTATTACTATTGCTAGATCATTTTATTTGTTTTAAACTGTCAGTGTTGTATTCTTTATTTTTATTGTTTTTTTGCTTGCGCCAGCACTAAGACTTTCTGGTTGTTCCTGGTCACGTTGAATATATGATTGATTGATTCACTGATTAATTGAGTGATTGCGAATGATACCACGGGATATTTCAGCTAACCACGTAAGTGATAGCACGTTTTTCTTTATTACTGCTATTGCACCCAACTTATATCTGTTTGAATATTGCAGGTAAATTTTTCTTTTCTTAATATAAAAAATAACGTTCTCTTTTGGAGTCTCAACTGTATTTAGAAAATAGATTTGTGTACTTAAGCGCAATACGCGTAATGAACCCGCAATAAGTTGAAATAGCTCCATTAAAAATAGAAATAATATTGGCAAGTACTACCGCTATCAACGATAACAATACAAAAACACATTCTCCCTGCACGGCTGAAGACCTGCTTTCTCTTTATGTAAACACTCCATGACTATGATCAAAAACTTTTCGAACAGTCACGCGTGCCAAGTTGTACATTGTGCTGGCGGCTCTACTTTTGTTCACCCTATAAAGTATACAAACATCTTGCAACAATAATGTATCATTTCACGAAAGATATCTTAAAATTAACTATGCCGCGAAAGAAGTTGTCAATAAATTATCCCTATTTAGCGTATTTGAATGGGTACCTTTTTGTCCTCGGAGTAATTTATTCACGTGTGCCGAGTTTGCCTGGCGAGCCGAAGAATAAATTACGGCCACCTTAATGCTGGGCGGAAGATATTCTCTTGCACAAATTGTAAGCCTTCTCAGCTTTGGGTGAAAAACAAGCAAAATCGCCAAAGCAGAGCCGCCCGCCCCCCCCCCCCCCCCCCAAAAAAAAATAAAATAAAGGAAACCTACAGGTCGCTGTTCCAGCGGACAAAGGCATCGACCTGGCGCTGGAAAAAGCCTACGGCGATGATGAAAAAATAAATAAATAAGTGACTTGTTTTTGCCAATTAGGCTCGGCGAAACCAATTAAGAACGAGAGGTGCCTTGACGGTGTTTGAAAAAAAAAGTGTTTAATGATTTCGATTGCTTCGTATTGTACTCTGGGAGAGCAGAAAGCCGTCCCAGCAATGATATGACAGAAAGAGGCGGTACGAACTGAATTCTTATAGCTGGGAGGTAGTGGTTCATTTGTAAAAAAGAGAGCCACTCGTATTTATGGGGTGCGTGGCCTCATAACGGAAGAATGAACTATATGCCATAAAACGTCGGTGTTCTACCTCGTGCCTTAACGACTTCGTTTAAGAACACCCGAATGAGCTGTCTCAAACTGCGTAATACGTTTTTCTAAACATACAAACTTGACATCTTCTCGCGATATGAAATTGCAGTAATTAGCTGTTGTATAAGAACACCATTGTAAAATTGTGCAGTTCAAAAGGTCTGCTTGCTTTAGGACAATAACTAATTAGTTCATTCAGTTGGTTAATATGCCACACGTAAAGCTTGATTTTATGAGCACGTGCATGTAAAACTTACCGATATAAAATATAGAATTATATATTTCAACGTTTTTTAATTAAAAGAAAGAAAGGCGTGCGATTGAAATGGTCCATGAAATATGAAACAACATTGACATAAAAACGAATAGACTGCAGAACACGTCTCTGTCCACACTGCTTTTATTGCCCTCTCTTAGGAAGACAAGAGCAACAAGAGAGAAGGCAGGGAGGTTAAACAAGCACATGCCCGATTCGCTACCCTACGCTGGGGGAATGGGAAAGGGGCATAAAGATGAGAGAGAAAGGAGGGGGAAAGAGCACTCTCTTAGAGACAAAATTACACAGGCGATAGTCAATAATTTCAAATAAACTTTCACTACCAAGGTTTTTCGTAATGCGCACCCACAAGCAAGTACGACACGTGATCGTCTTTTCAGTTCGTCCTGAATCTGAAGGCACCCTCAACTGTAAGAACTGACACGAATGAAATGTTATTTTACAACATATCGATTTGTTCAAATGCGTCTTTGAAACACCGCTATTTTTCATGTAGAATGTGTTTAAGATTCGATTTCATGATTGTGTCGGTTTAGTAAAATAACCCCTTCGCACGACAAGCCGACGACATATATTTGTAATAGGTAACATCAGATTTTGGTCTGTAATAACGCAGTGCAAGAAAAGCATTTTCATTTAGTTGCATCCTTAACTAAATTATTTTTGTACGTGTACGTCTCAATAAATATTGAGTGTTTCGGGTGCAGATATGGTACATACTCATGCAATGTTTAGGAAAAGGGGAAAAAGTTTTCCCGCATGTCATGCAGTATGAATATCAATATTAACTGAAAGACAATGCATGTAAGTAAACGTTTAGGTGTTTACTAGGTACAAGTAAAACACAACGTGGAAGATGTGATTAAAAGGACGAGCAGAAATATATGAACATTGAAGTTAGAAACGTCGCCGACTATTTTCAAATTATGAAGTCCCTTTGCGAACACAAGATTACTGATACCAGCCGTGAATGCTCTGAAGTATTACTGAATATTATGATTTCCTGGGTATCTTTTTGAGTAACACTGCTAATAGAATATTTTTTTTCTCCAGAAATATGTTACTATTACACGAACGACGCACAAGAATCAAAAGAAATCTAAATAGTATCGTGCATGCAGAAAAATTGATTGATATGTGGGGTTTAACGTCCCAAAACCACTATATGATTACGAGAGACGCCATGCAGAAAAAAATTAATTAAAAATTAATGCAGAAAAATTAATTTCGAAAATGGAGTGTCGTCGAGCATCTGGCTTGCTGTCCTCTAATGTCGCTGACAATCTATACCTGTGAACGGTGGCAGTGCGAATGCAACTGTTCGCAACTCAAAGCGGGCCTTCAGCACTTGAACGTGGCCACGAAGCGCTGCCGATTGGTAGCCAGGGTTATCGGGGACACACGAGCCTAACATTATATCGTCACACGTGGCCTGAAATTTTTAAAAATTCTCAGTCAGCTACAAATAACTCCCTCATCTCCATACAAACGATGCCATGCACCAAAAGTGCCAAATAACCAACGTCCACGGAGATTGACTGATTTGAGCATCATGAGCTGCATTGATACTGTAGCCGTGCTCGTGACCTTACTGGGACTAAGCCGGGCCTTCGAACGAAAAATGAAAGATGCTCAAGGCACGTGCGCTGATGAGAGGATGCATACTTTTGCCCCCTGGTCACCCCCTTTTCGGCTCAGCTTTCAGCGCACTCACTGGCGCGAATGGAGAGAGAAAGTGACATGTCTGTGCAAGACCCCTCGTACTTGAAGGATTCTAAATACATTGCTGGAGTCGATTCGTCATGCAATGAGCTCTTTGTATAAAGCCGTTAGACGAGTATTTGAAAAAAAGTATTACAGGACCTCTTTACAGGGCCCCGTGTGTTTGCAGCATCGTTATTTGGACGTTTGCCTCACTCGATGGCTTTTTTTACGTTTTCTTCTCTATTCCGGCAAGTAAATTACCTCGCCTAAGCATCGTACCTTACTGCAGCAGCTAGCTCAGCGCGGTGGGTCGACACTGATTTGCTATCACGTAGAGACTCATTTTCGCGTCTCGTGCGAGATTTTTTTCCAACTCATGACGATGTCAGAGACGTAACGCATACGGGTAATAAAGAGAGGCAGTAGACAGGGTGGGGGGTGGGAAAAAAAGGCAAAGGGTAGGAGGAAGGTGTTGCAGAGGGGCAGCCTTATAGTGGTGGAGAGGCTAAAAATATATTCGCGCTCTCATTCCGCATCGATCCAGGCGGGAAATTAACGGATGTCCCTGAGATTCCATTTGCTCTGCCTCCCTCTTCTCTGCTTGCTATCGTCGTCGGTATAGTTCACGTTTATGTCTGTGTGACGAGTGCGCCTAAAATGAGAAGAGCTAGAGAGCCTGCGAGACTTCGGAAAACGAGCTGACTTTACAGCTTTCGCCCTCATGCGGCGAGAAAAAGACTAGCTTGAATTTGTGTTGACAAAGCAGATTACTCGCATTATCTTGATTCGCGTCGCTTAGTTGTTTTGGTTAATTGCGTCGCCGTAATCACCCGAACTTTCTTCTCGAGCTTTCTTATTGCGGCGCGTAAGGGCAATACACGGCTCCCCGACCACTCAGATACGCGTATCGAGGCGAGTACAATTAAGCGCGCCGTACGTAAGCTTCATTACGCAGGCTTGCGGGGCAGCTTTTTTTCGTAATGTTTTCCATTTGCGAATATGTGAAGCATGTGTTTATATTGATTTTCTTCTTTATAACAGTTATCCCACAGAAAATATCCCTTCGTCATCGCTACCTGCAGTAATTAGCTTGGTTTCTTTTATATGTAGCCGAAATGTTTCATTCTACGCCTCATTTAGATGTCAGTGGGAAAGGTGCTTACGGGGCACTAGGATTGAGTGCGTTGACACGAGGGAAGGAGGGGTGTACGTGGGCCCTTGGACTACTAGCACGACCACTATAGATACCAATATGACAAGTGGCCTTACCGATAGGCGAAACTGTACGCTGTCAACGTAAAACATGTCAGTCTGCGGCAGTGGATGTAGCTGTACAGCACAGAACGTGAGACGAGTGTCTCATCTTGTGTTTAAATGAAAGATCCAGTGAGTCATAAATGTACAGGCTGGTTTTTAGCGATATATAATTTGCCACCTAACTAGCCTAATGAGACATAAAACACAATTTTCAACAGAAGTCGAATGACTTCCGCAGTTCTATACACACAATTATGTATTATTTCGTTTAGTCTGATCATTCCCTTTAAGAACGCACTGTGTTGTATCTACAAACAAACAAACAAACAAACAAACAAACAAACAAACAAACAAACAAACAAACAAACAAACAAACAAACAAACAAACAAACAAACAAACAAACAAACAAACAGAAACGCTTATAAACGCTATGATAACAAAATGCGCTGTTTCCTGCTGCAGATTATGTTATCAATAACAAACGGCAGAGAAACAGTATAGAGGGCGTCCTTACCGCAATAGAAATGATTGATGCAGTCACGCTTGCACAGCTGCAATTACACGTTTGCGCTCTTGCGGTATTGATTCGTCACATTACAGAGCGCGTATACTTCTTGTCGTCAGCAGCCTTATGACCTATGCCTGCGGCAGGTACGCTATTTGAACTATATACCGCGCTTCGGTTCTATTCTTCATTGATGAATCGGCCCTATTAGCCGCAGCGTCGGAACGTGCTGCGCCGCAGGCGCTATACACAGTTGAGGGGCGAAAGTAAAAAGAAACCAAGGTATTCTAACAACCGAAGAGTATGAGCCCGACCTTCCGCTTTAGCGAAACACGTCGAATTAGCCCTAATACAGCTTAGTTCATTCTGGAAAAACGGATTTTGCGCTTGCAGTGGCTCGTCAAAAAGTACGTATACAGACAAAGTTAGGAATGACATCACTGAGCTATGCCACCATCGGCAAGCCATGGATTAGGTTATGTAGAGGCGCATAGTGTGCATGTGTTTGCTTTGCTGGAACTTGTTTTCCTGCAATATTGAGCGTTCTTGTCCAATCGATGCGCGTGGAAGCGTTCTACAATAGCGTGGCCGGGCAAATGGGATTTCTTTTTTTTCTCGCCTGTTAGTTTGCAAACTAGTCTACCAGAATCGATCTACCACCTTGTATATCCATTATAATGTGTATCCCATCTCCTTCTTATGGTACATATCGCGTTTCATTGGAACGGCGCTAATGTGTCTGTGTTGGACAGATATATAAAAAAAAGGGCTCAAAAAATCGGAGCAGCCCGAAAAGCAAGTTTACATATAAAAAAGAATCGAAAAACTGGAGCAGGACAAAAACTCGAACAAGCGAGTTGATATTAGTATGTTCGAACTAAGTGAGTGCACCTTCTGTTAGACGAAACATTGACGTTAACAAGTGAAGGAGCAGAGGAAGAATAAAAATAAAGACAGAAACGTTAACCTAAGCTAAGCCGTGTACTCTACCCTGCACTGGCCCCGCCGCGGTGGTCTAGTGGTTAAGGTACTCGGCTGCTGACCCGCAGGTCGCGGGATCGAATCCCGGCTGCAGCGGCTGCAATTCCGATGGAGGCGGAAATGTTGTAGGCCCCTGTGCTCAGATTTGGGTGCACGTTAAAGAACCCCAGGTGGTAGAAATTTCCGGAGTCCTCCACTACGGCGTCTCTCATAATCATATAGTGTTTTTGGCACGTTAAACCCCACAAATCAATCTACCCTGCACTGTGCGAGAAAAAGGGGGGAAGTTGGAGAGGACGAGAATTACGTCACTGTTGCAGCCAACGTAACAAGTACTGCGTTTTATATCGCAAATGGTGAATCAGCCGAGTATTTTGAGCAATCGCAGCATTGATATCGTTGTTTTTCGGAACTGGGATGAGCGGCCCCATGCACGGTCGCAATATTTTTTTCGATACCGAAATCACTTCCATTGCGGCGATTTAAAGCAGTACAAAGCCTCTTTTTCGCGTTGAGTAGTAACACAAAAAGTGCTAAATAGTTTCTGTGACAGCACAGTCGTTGCTATAGCTGCTGTCACCTATCTAGAACTGGAATGACTAGGCATTGGTTTGCGCTACATCTGTACACAGATGACAAAGCAGTGTATCTTGCTTGCGGGATAGACCAAAGGGCAGTGATCGCCAAGACGTTGCGTTATATCCTGCGATAACGTCGCCAATGAAGCACGTGCAGAAAGAAGCCTTCTTTCTGTAGCTTTATTAAGGCCTAACGCGTCTCGACCTTTAAGTAAGCCAGCGAAGAGGATGGCGCTGCAGATGTGACAAACATACGTGTTCACATACCATCAATTGTACCATCTTAAACAATCTGTACGATTGTACCTGTTAACAAGCCAAGGAAGATAAAGTGCGCACGAGATAAAAAAAATGGCAGCATATCCACGGAGTGAATAAGGGAGAGTGGGGCGAAGCATTCGTCCGTCCATGCGTCTGTTCGTGCGCCCGTCCCTGCGTTCGTTCATGCATCCGCCCCTGCGTCCGTTCATGCGTCCATCCATGCATCTGTCTGTGTGCCCGTTCGTCCATCTATTCAACACTCCAAGTCCCACCATCTCGCATCTTTTTATGATATATTCCCCATATAGAAGCTCCACCATTCAGTGGACATTCCAAGGACTAAACGAGAGGTGGCACACGCACACTTTCTTACGGCTTGCGCTTCGGGTCTACTTCCCACCTTCAACCACCTTGAGTTCATGGTATATACTAGTTCACTGTATTCATGGCACTGCGGCCCTATGCTCGCTAAACCTTTCTAAAACCAAGGAGGTTACGCCCAGCGAGTATAACGTAGCAATCTTTTCCTGTCAGATAGTGCTCAATGTACATGCCAGTGGCTGCTAATATGAAATGAGAGACTGGGGGATTCAGCTTTTAATTTTTTACGGCTTGCGCTTCGTATCTTCTTCCCCCCTTTAACCACCTCGAATTCATTCATGGTATATACCAGTTCATTGTATTCATGGCCCTCCGGCTCAACGCTCGCTAAACCTTTCTAAAACTAAGGAGGTTACACCCAGCGAGTATAATGTAGCAACCCTTTCTTGTCTGATAGTGCTCAATGTACATGCCCATGGCTGCTAATGAGGATCGCAGCGTGCGCGTTGACTAAAAGCCGAATAATCCCGTCTCTCTTTCCCCATTAGCAGCAAATGGCATGTACATTGAGCACTATTTTTTATTGTTAAACAACGCACAGAAGAAATCTCTCACCAGCACCACCTTGGAGGTCAAATGTTATACCTATTTCGGGTATGTGCCACTGGTGGTTACGTACTACAAGAGACGCCCAAGCCACGCCATAAGAAGCTTCGCCCCTAAAAAAAGTGAAAAATGCCCTCCCTGTAGCCGAAACATCGGATATTCGAGTCAACATGCACAAGAAGTACCTGCCACGATATGTCGGGAATTAGAAAACTAAGCCGTCATGAGATTACCTAGACAGCAAAAATAAATATATTTGTTACGTTTTCATTAACCTTAACCATTTTGTAGTATTACACTTGCAATGGGTACGATTATGCGTCCATTGTATCTTTTAACAGCACCCAACAAGTCTTTAAATCGGAAAACCATGCAATCATGGCCAGGCTGAAATGTGCATGTGTACGCTGACTTCAGCCCGCGCCCGCTGAAATGTTTCGAAAATGACACTCTTTTATACAATCGTAGGCTAACCTCTTAATTAGGTGTTGAAATGATCCGCTCGAAAATGTGAGCGCCTGTGCGTTTTGGTGTGTATGTCGGTATGTACCTGCTAGCTTGTGTGTGCAGTTAGTGAGTGGGCACATTGCGGAACATAGATACACATTGCAACCGAAGTGTCGTAAGCCTCAATCTCTCCGCCACAGTCTATTTGTAGCCGCTCTGAGCGCTAATAACATTCCGCACATAGCAGATGCCCGGCGATTCAGAAGAACGCTTACAAATTGTGTCACATTCTCGCTGCTGTTGGTGCAGGGCACTCGCGGAATGCAGAACACTTTGGAGCTATATTCAAGACAAGCCTGCGAGAACGAGATGGACCTCTGCCACCACCAAGCGGTACGTAAACGATATCGTTTCGCGGTTCTTATGTACATGCATGCTTCCTCTACCTGGTGTCTCAACATTAAGCTAGATGATTATGATGATGTCTCCTGAATAGAAGCTATCACCACAGTTCAAGAGCTAAAGATAATGCTAGAATACGCCTTCAGAAAATATGAAACCAGATGTTCTAAAAGCTGGCAAAGGCTTTACATCTCTCGCAAGGCTCTAAACCTATTTGATTTCATTCAAAACCGTGAAAGACAGCGCATCTGACTGGGCTTGATACAAAAAAAAATAAATAAGGGCTCATGTTGAACAGCTATGTTGCCCACTGACATAAAAGTACGCAGCTAATGAGAAATTCCAAAGGTCCTCCGAAACGCCCTCGTGTAGCCAGCCTACCGTCTTTCGAGGGTGACGTGATAAAGATGCGACTCGGTACCAGAAGCTGTCGATTTATACACCCGAACAAAACGCTTGATCTATATGTGTGAACTAGTTTGAATGATCATAAAACGTTAAAAATTAAGCATGGAGTAGCATTTCGAGCTCCCGCTTTTTGTTTAATTACGTTCATTGATAAATTTGCGTACATTATCAGTAGAGACACGAAACTTGTACCACGATTGCTTGCTCAAGACAGTAAGAACATATGGAGGGAGGTGGAGCTTTTAGAGTACCTCTGATTCCACTGTTATTCTATGTAATGTTTATAGTATATGACTGACTATAAGAAATTAGAGTCTGAAGTAAAAAAGGCTACGGGTTTTTAAATACAGAGTCTAATTGAATCAGCAAAATAGCTCGAAGTACAAAAGGTGGGTAATGGCTCCAGGCCACAAAAATTCGACAGAAAACAAGCACTACTTCAATATATATGATCGCTCTTACCTCCTCTCAGATTGCCACTATCATTCGTCTTCTCTGTCTTGCCTCGTTATTAGATGTAACATTGCTCAACCTATAGTTACCTCAAGGTTACTCTAAATGAACGATTGCTGCTATTACGCAAGCTAAATGTATACCGCGTTAAAATTGAACACCAGTTTCCTTCAGCAAAAGGGACAGTTAGGCCAGTTCGCTATAGAACAGCGCACAAACGAATCACGAAGGAAAACAACGTGAGTGCTGCTTCCCCCTTTCCTTGTTGCTCATTCAGTTCTCGTCTTATACGAGTGGCGTAAACCGGTATCAGCGTTTCTTCTCCAGCCTCGGACACGTTGTCAACATCACTGCCTTTTTCGCCGATGTTGTCACCCCACAACACGAAACACTCTACCTTTTAGCACTACTCACGCTGTGAAGCTTCAATACTTGTTCGGCTTATAAATAAACCAATTTTGCTTCCAAACATACATAGCGTCTTCAGGCGAGCATAGAACACATATTCACAAACCTATTTATTTGTTCATCAGCTGAAGCTTTCGTTATAGGGTACTCATGTAGCCAATTTTATCGGCTTGAATTGTCATCGTTACACCGACGCCGTATGACGTTTTGAGGAGATGACTCGAGGGTATATTTTCAAATGCGACAGATGTGCCAACAAGTTCTGCCTGGCGGCTAATGGGGAGAGACGTGCTTAAAGGGGAGGGACGGAGTGGAAGGGCAGAGATGATTCTGCTCCTAATTCTTCATTCCGCCTCATCTCCCCAATCCGCCCATTGCAGGCAGCGCGTTAATTTGAGCTCATTCTGGACGAAGACGGTGACATAGATGCCCTCCCATTTTGTTCCGTCTTCATCGCACCGTGCTGCTGTACAAAGCTCAACAAGTACCCGTGATGGGCAAAAGAGTATCAGGAAGAAGTGAAGCGAAAGAATGAGTGGCAGAAGAGAGAGAGAAAAAAACGCAGCTGACACGCAAGCGCGCACGCAGAAACGGCTCGTGCATGCTTTCGAAACCGGGACGCTTTCGTGTTCAGCGGGCGCGCACAATGGGACGCTCTGCTCTCACGGCTGCGGGAAGCAAAGTCGAGAGGCTGAAGCTGTGGGAGAGAAAGAAGAAGACAGAGAGGAGCTGGAATGGAGAGGAATCTCGCCGCGCGCATTCACGCGTGGAAATAATACTGCAGCCTCGCATGAAGTGGAAAGCAAAAGTGGAACGACTTCGAACAATAAAGAAAACAACCGGGCCAAGACAGAGCTGCCGCTGCCGCCGCCGTTGCTGCCGCTAAAATATATTGCGTTCGAGATTTCGGCCTGCGCCGCCTCTCTACTTGTGGACACTGTTCTCGCCGTACGTCCCCCCCCCCTTTTTTTATGTTGGCATATTGTGTTTCGTTAAGCATTTATTCATTTTCATTGCGCTCTTTCTTGCGTGTTTTTTTTGGCTTTGCTGTTTTATTCCCTCCTGTCCTTTCTTTCGTTCTTCTATATTTTGTTGCAAAGAGCGAAACTCAATTCATTTTGCGTAGCCTGTATCGGACCATCCGTGTTCGCGTCTACAACATCGGCCAAAGTAGAGGCGGTAGGCGAGCCACGCATCCCTGTGAGGAGATTGGAGAAAAAACAAATAGAACATCAACAAAGAGAAAGAATGGTTTAGACGCAACAGCGCTAGGCAGATACGAGGCTAAGCTACATTTTATTACTCTCTTTACGTTTATTTTGACCGCTCCTGTTTTTGTTATTCCCTGTACAACAACAAAAGAAAGAAAAAGGGCCTGGCACAACACAACAAGTTTACCACAAAATGCCAGCAGCTGTCGGAAAGGTGTCCTGGGCGTTCTGACGGTCCTCTATCACCAAACTTCCCACTCGCTTCTTCTTCTCTATCTCATCTCCTGGTAGCAGATTCGGTGCGGCAAGTAAAAGTGGGCCAAAGAGGAGAAGTATGAAGCAAGGAAAAACCAGTGGCGAGCGACGAGCAAGGTGGAGTGGTACTGCACGCGGAATGCAATTTTTGCGTGCCCGGGACATGCACGGATGAAAGAGTGCGCAGATTTTGTGTGCAAGTTACGCTTTTCCATCGTGCGAGACTCTCCCGCTATGCGTGTACTGGTGGTCCACTCAGCTTGACGGACAACGCATGAAGCCGATGCATGAAGCGCACACGGAAACACTGGGAAGAGAAAGCAAGAGCCTCGGACGATCGAGTAGGTCTTCGCTTTCTGCCACCGGTGGGGCGCATTTTTTTTTATTTCTGTTGACACGTGCATACGTAAACAGCATGTAGGCTATGAAAAGAGAGGAGAAAGAGAAGGAAATCACTGTAGAGGCTCGTATTCAAGCCAGAGGCTGAGCTCATTCCAGAAAAGAAAGCATCCCGAACATTGCATGCAAGCTGAAGGTTTTTTCTTGCGTCTCATGGCTCGGCTCCGCATAATCTTTCTCGAGCACTTTACTTTGCCATTTTCCGCACAAAATTTACTTACTTAACTGAAAAAAAACGAAATTTACTCATACGGGTTTAAGTACCGGTAACCTAAACTTAATTTTTCGGGGATGCTATATTGTTCAATAAGGCCTACACATTCTTATACGTATTAAAAGCTCTCTGAATGCCTTTTATAACTATATGTATTTTCATACCGTAGAATACAGAAGGCAGGTATCTGTATACTCCTACCACAATAATGAGAACTAACACACAATGAGGCCAAGTAAGGCACTGGGGACGTTGTGAAAAGTAATATAATGTAAATGCGAACAAAGAAATGTGGACAAAACGATAGCTTCCCACCGGCAAGAACTGAGCCTGGAGCATCGAATAGCGCATCCGATGCTTTACCACTTAGCTACTGCAGTAATCATCCATCCGCCCACTTTATGGGGTATATATGGACACTGAAAAGCGAGAGCGTCGATGAACTCTGTCAGTGTCAAGTTATCTTTTCATTACTTTTTCTTTCTTCACATTATGATGTAATTACGCCTAATGACATCCTCCATACTTTCCTTGGCATCATTTGTTGTTAGTTCTTATTGATATTGTGTCAAAGAAGGCAAAAAAGCCCTTGAACTTACACCTATATCCTTCGTATACCTTATTGTATCTCTTAAACATTTTAGTTTCCGTAGCGCTAGTTATAAGCTGTTTCAGGAACTGGTTACGGCAAATAGAATGCAAATCACATTTATTAACACGAGAAATAGCCTGTTTTGTGTGCGTTGGTCTTGCGTATAAGCTTCCAGGCAATATACGCAAATTGTGTTTTATAAGATCTATCAAACATATAAGCACTAAGTATACGTAGCTCCAACGTTCACAAAACTGCAACCTGGTCGAAACATCTCTACAACTGGCTACCATATTCTTCATACAGAAAGACCAGTACTTTCATTTTAGGGGCGAAGATCCTTTTAGTCTAACCTTGTCATGCGTCACGCATAGCCGAGAGAAGAAGAGACGAGGAAGAAAAGAAGGCAGTATCTCCTGAACAGTATAACCGACGGCGCTGTCTCATAGAGGTACATACAAACTGCAGTTGATTGAGGATATTATAGATCGCACTATACCACTACTCTCTAATTGGCTGCAGCGCGAGCTCTGCCTGGTTGCGCGGAGAACGAGTGCCTCTCAGTCTCCCGGATAGCCGCCCTACGTGGCGGATCGCCGGTGGGGCATTGACGAAGCAGAGTGGCGGGCGCGTGAAGACGCTTGCGCTCGGCTTCCTTGGCTCGCGTCTCGTCGGTGTTATCCACGTGCCGTCTGCATTCTCGAACGTTATCGAACACATGCATGAACGAATGGACATATGGACGGAAGGATGGACGGACGCTTCGACCCACTCATCATCATTCACTCCGTAAATATGCTGTGATTTTTTTTTCATTGTAATAGCAGTTATACGGACAGTTTCGGTTGGTTTTTAATTTTGCCAAAACCCGTCTTGCACCATATATGTATACGTATCTATGTATAGAAAAACTCAAGTAAAAATAAAAGCCGCCCGCACTCGGCAACCAGCTCGTCGAGATGCACCAACGCGTGCTTATTTCCCACGTTTACTTTGCCCCACGCATGGGGGCGCGGGAGCAGGGGGTGTAGGTGTTTGTGCGCTTGCTCCTATCTTTCGGTGGGACGAATCATCTGCCTTGGCCTTTCACCAGAATGATTGCCTTAGTTTACTGGGCCACAAAGGTAAGCTTCGCTCGCTAGGCAGGCCCCGTTTGCGAAAAGAGCGCGCTTTTTAAACACAGCGAAGTAACTACTGGGACACTCGTTAGTTCGCACTCATATCTGCGCTTGTGATTACGTTTCGTGGGTCGTTTTTGTTTAAACAGCGCGTTAAGCGTCGAGTTGTGAACATTGTTAGTTAGCTCTCGTTCTGTGTGTGTTGTTTTTGTGCGTCATTTATGCGCGAGCAGTGCGCTGCATATTTCGCTCTGCTAGCCGTCGTCAGCGTTACGTTTGAAGTTATTGCTATCGCATTAATTCCTTCGCCTTTGTGGCGAAACTGTGACTTTTTTTTTGTAGACGCTCAATTCATGAGATGGTCGTGTGACTGTTTTTTTCGTGATTACTTATAGTGTTAGTAAACTTTAGTTGCCGTTTGTGTGATATACCCGAGCGTAAAGTGTCATGCAACCTTGTAATAGCTAGGATGAAAGCGTTGTCGTTTGGTTCTGCGTTTTGCTCCGCCGCATAAAGGATAATATTGCGGCGGTGCACGCTCTACAGGGGCGAAAAGTGCGATTTGCACCTACCGGAGGCCCAGGTGGAACATGTCGAAGCAGCAAGAAGAGAGGGAAGGGAAATTTCACAAAGCTTTAATCACAATATTTGCATAACGAGGATCCCGTGGTTCAAGACGAAGATTTGAATACGCCATGACGATCTCATGTCGACGGCACCGAACGAGCCAGTGGGGGCTGATTATGGATTATTTTCACGGAGAGGAGGATTTGCTCCTTTATGGACTGTTGCACGAGATAACAAAAAATGACGTCATAGCCTGGGCAGTGAATTTCGGAGGGAGGGGGAGATCACGCGCACTAACAAAAGTCCAGAGTGGAGTATGGCGGCGCCCAGGGAGCCTTGAGTGAAGACGTCTTTTGAGAGTAACTTTTGCCCAGGCTCCGGATCCGTAGATGGCGGAATAGCGCCAAAGACGCTGTGCAATGACAGGACCCACGCCACTTACGGCGATCCCTTCCACAACTGTCTAGGTCAACGTCCTTGACCATGGCGTGGTCACCACTCTTCCCTTGTGGTACCAAGGTGTTCCTTCCTTGAAGTGAAAAAAAAAAAACACTGTGTGACGGGTCCCACACTCAAAGGCCCGCCGCTTCGAAGTAACTCACCGTTAAGTTAGCGGGACGAGTTGTAATCCATGCCGGCACTCGTCCCCTAAATCACGACCGGAAACCAATTAGGTCGTCTCGTCGAACATCTTGCGGTGTCGGACTACAGGGCGCCTCACTTCCCGGCTAGAAAGGACAATACACACGCGCGATGCATACATTACGTGCACGCAATGCATACATTGCATAGACACAGATGTGTTTGCCAAAAGTATCATCACTACACTGCGTGCAAAAGCTAAAACTTCAAATTAACGCCCCTTGTAGTTTATCGCACACTCGCCGCGATCTGAGATGGAGCGGATGACATACGAAACTGAGTGGGTCTGCGGGGGTGTCGCTGCTCTGACGTCCCTCAAGGTGCTCACGTGCTTAAACGTGTGTGCTACGTGATCCTGCGGCTCCGATGCAGGTCAACGCATTACAAGAACTCGGCTTGTGACAGACCGGACAAGTTGCAAGTGTGTGAAGTTTGGCTCCTCATGTCGTGGTTCCGCGCCGCTTCAAAATATATTTGAGATCCGCTTGTGGTAAACTAATTTGGAACAATCTCGTGATAGAACGCTTTTTATGAACTCCATTTCTTTCGTTTTTCCACATTTCCTACAATTTCCGTTCTCTACATAAAGGCACTTCGACTTCTTGTAAGAGCGCCTAATAGTATGTTGCATACATAATGTAAGCCAAGTTCTTTTATTTTTATACGCTTGTGGGAAAATTCTTTAAATTACAAATGTTTGTCAAATTAAGAAAATTATATATTAAACAAAGTTTGTAATAAAAAAATAAGAGATTGCTCAACAAAATGCTCCTACGACCTTTATTCAGATAAACTGGAACGCAAGGAAAAGAAAGAAAAATAGGTTAACGTATTCAGAAATATGAGTTGATCAGAAACCTATTTATTTGTTGTGTGCCACGAGTCAGGCGTGAGAAGATCTAGCATAAAAATTATCATTTAGTAGGCGTATATTATGTCCTTATTGAAATTGATCTTAAAAAAAGAAATGGACATCTATATATATGTACTGGCTGCTGAAGAAAGACCCTCACTACTATCTAACGCGTTCTCATATTAATCAGTCTTCGTTTGAATTCAACCACTGTTTAAGCGTGCCCCCTGAAAAAAAAGCAATAAAATCAACCAGTTTCAATTACACCAGCCGGCACATATGAACTTCACTGACTTTTTTTTACTTTTAATGATGAATATTCTTGGTGGAGGCACTGCCGTCAGGCCTCGGCAGAGTAAATTACAATGTTACACCTTGATAGACGAAGAAAATAAACAGTTATGCAGTAGCTTATTTTCATGGGTGATGCAACAGGGTAAGTAGTCATAACTATGCTCTGCCTATAAAAAAAGAAGAGGGATATACTGAGTTTGAGTCGTATTCGATAGCAACAGACTTTAGGCAAAAGTGGACAGTGTAGCAAGGACACATGAAGAACTTTCTTTCTCCAGAAACATCTGAACATTACATAGTTCACTTTCTGTCATATACGAATAAAACTTGCGAAAAAACTCAATCATCCATTTGCAAGATCGCTGTGTGCCAAGTGTAAAAAAAAACAGAAATAAATTGGGTAAAGGGGGCTTCTTTTGTTTAGTTTATAACTCGCAATAGCAGTTGTTTGCGTTCTTGAGTCTTGCCACACCCCTCTTTACTTTTGCCTGCATTATGACAAGCGCGCTTTTTGTTGCCTTCGTTTGCCAGCGCCGTCATTCTTGCGAAATGGCGTGCCAAGAATGCATTCTCGCATGAGGCAGCCGAACCTTGTTAGGAGCTGCGAAACCACGTATGGTGGTACACTCCGGTGGCATTGTGCAAATTCCTCGTAAGCAACATCTCACGAGCGGTAGGAGCGAGGCTCGTTGTGTTGGAACAGAAGATCGCGTCGCGACCGGGAATGGAAATTGGGTTACAATGCCACTATCGATTAAAACGGCGTGCCGCTTGACAAAAGCGAAGGTATGTCATCCTTTAACCTCATTTAATGCTGAGAACCTGATGCAAACCACCGTGACAACACGTGCAAAAAAGAAATGCTTCCGTTTTGTTAGCCGTATCGACTCACTTCCCGGCCCAGACGTGCCATGGATAGGGGCGCTGACAATGCATCATGCGAAGCGCCTACCCCCCACCCACTTCTTTTTCTCACTCCCCGTTCCTGACCTCTGAGTGTTGGCGGTTGAAGATAAGCCTGTCCTTTTGTTTTCGGCAGCAATGGCCGTGGATCGATGCTGCTTTTGGTGCTGTCGCGCGTGTGTACACAAAACAGGATGATTGTGCAACGAGGTATCAACGCAGGGATAACGAAGCGTTTTCTTTGGGTTGGGTCTTTTTCATTTACAATTTCGCTGTGTCGAATATTATACTCAGTATGATGCTTCAACTTGGGTGCGCACGCGGAGAGTCAATATTTACTGGCCCAAGCTCACCGATTGTTGCGGCATTTGGCACACAAACACAAAAAATAAAAGTGTGAGCACTTCAGCGAGTAAGGCAGTGAAACCCAGCGTATAATCAGTGGTAAAAGCAGCAATGAACTCTTGCGTAGCTTGAGGCCTTATATATCTAGGCGGCTCCATAGATCACTGCATTTCATATCACGAGCAGGCTGTATCATTAGGTTGCCCATACAAGGCGCACAACGGGTATTGTAGCGTTATGTAGCGATCGTTTAAAGATATATTGCAGTAATATTTAGCCAAAGAACGTGAAGTGAGGAGACGAACGTTAAAAGACCTCCTGTAAAGATTGATTTTCTGGCGTAATTGTTGTGTTCACAAAACAGGTACTCGTCCAAGATAATCCTTGCTAAAGTATATTGTAACACGCATAAGTAAACTGGCAGCATTTTAGTGGCGTTTTTAGGTAATTAGAATATGCGATTGTAAACGAGCACGACATTTAGGGTTACTGAAGTTGCAGTGTGGAGTTTAGTAAGAATTCGGTAGTACCTGTCAGTTTGATTACCATATTACTTATGGTATCTTACAGCGGATGTCCTCTTGGACTTCGTCAACCCGATGGACATCGTCTTGGAGAAAAAAGGAAAAGGTTAAAAGCAAACTACAAACAAATGCATAAGTCTCCGTTCCTTCAAAAATCTACACATTTTCTGTCCGGGAAATCATAATCCTGCCTTTCCCAAACTTAGTGAAAAACACATAATTTACAGAGGTATGAAAAAAGAAGAGCTGGTAGTAAAAAAAAACGAGGAACGGACAATAGGAGCGAATGGTTTTGACGAAATGCTTAATGTGAAAGCTTCATTCCTTCGACTAAGACGGCAAGTTGGACCAGTTGGTTGGGGTGCACCGTGAACTTGGTTTACAGCGCAACACCAGAAACAGCACCATCGTTTCTTTCTATTTTGTTCCTTCCTTGTGTCCTTGTTTCTGATGTTGCGCTGTAAACGAACTTCATTCGTTCGCTTCATCTTTTCCACATACCTTGAATGCTGTGAACTGTGTACATTGCAAAAGAAGCTTACATCACTGAATGAAATACCGTGCATAAAAATGTAAAAGTTTGGTTCTAATGAATGACGGTGATAGGTTCCCTTTTCAGGGCATCAACCCGTAATATTTCACACAACCCTATTGAGTATGTTGTTTCAAGGTGGGCAAGTTCAAATCAGGTCACATACATTGACACACACTGCCTGAACCAAAAATTTGAACTACACGCCATTTAAATTAACTTTTATTGTTGTGATTCATCTTTACTGGGAAGTTTTACTAAACATTCAACTAAAAATGACGTGCATTTAAAATTGACAACTAAAATGGAAAATAGTGAATTCTCTAGCCCCTGTACCACTTATACATTTTTTAATGAAAAAAAAATTGAGGTCTGGCGCTCCCATACCAACAACCTCCCACCGAGTGAGTGCCCTCTATGTGACTATAAATTTAGTTATACCGAGTACCAAGCCATAAGTTCGCTTGTACCTAATTATTCAGCAGGTGCTTGGCAGCAAAGATTCCTTTCCTCCCACATCAGCGGCGGATGCTGAACTATTTCACTAAGGTGTCGGTGGGTTAAAGTACACCCAAAAGCCTTCGCGGAACCATATGGGGCTACATTTCGATATGAGTACCCATAAACAACCAAAAGTCAGGTCGATGTCTACGCATTAGAAAAAAAAAACCGTGGGTTCCCGGTCGGCAACGGGAATCCAACCAGGTACCTTACGTATTAGAAGCGGACGCTCTAACCATGTAGCCACCGCTACGTATGCGTAACCGGTGAACGCCAACTAAACTTGCATTCAACGCTAGTGGCGCTTTCTAAACGACACAAATGTTCCCTCAGAAAACCCAGGAATCTGCCACGTGGAGTCGTGGCACGCTCCATACACGAACACACACACACGCAATGGAAGGTGCTGTCTCTGCATGTGCATTTCTTTTTTACCTTTTGTCTACACCTACTCCTTGTTCGGTGCTGAGGAGCAAACTGTATATTTCTCTTAAGTTTGTTTTTATCAAAAGTTTTGCCTCAATCAACTCCCTGTTTCTCCCTGAAAAAAAATAATTGGTGAAGCTTGCACGGCGCCGCACCAGTCTTGAAGTAGCAAGACTTGGTTGCTTCTAAACCTGATTGCTTCTAAGCTGTTTTCTAGGCCTTAGCTAAATGACGCAGGTTGTTTCTAGGTTTATTCTTTAGGTCGTTGCTGGGCTCAGTTAGAAGATGTCAAGTTGTTTGTACGTTCATTATCAGCGCAGAGAGGTTAGACTTAAACGACGTACAGTCGGAGACAGAACACGGGCGCGTCGTTGGCGTGGGCCTTTGATCTCCTCGGAGGTGTTTTCGCAGCCGTCTCTGCCTTTCCTTGGTGGTCTCGTTGTACGTACTTTTGGTTTTCGGCTCGTTGCCGTCGCTTGGCAGCCATTTCTTTTTCTAGCTGTTGCCTCCTTCCTTTTTAGTGGGAGGTGTCATTAGCGGGATTAGCGCATTCATGTGGCACCTATACTTCTAAGATTAGGATAGTTTTCTGATGGTGATGAGTTTCTCACAAATACCTTGAGGGAAGTGTGGCGCCACCGTCCATGCGAATTTCTTCATGGGCGATGTTTGAGCGCTGCGAATGACGGTATATCATAGAGTTTCATACGATAATAACTAGAAAGAAATCTGGCGCTGCGATTGTGTACCTCCATGAGAATTATGGGAAGTACAGGCTTCGGATTGGATAAAGTTAGCTAGGGAACAATCTAGGGACTTTTTTTCGCACTTGAAGTTTCGTTTTTCGCGCAGCGTAAGTAGTGGGGTGCGGTGAAAAAAGCTGAAGAAGTGCCTTTGCTGTTCGAAGAGGCTGATGACCACTAGATCTCCCGATTTGCTGCGACATTGGTGCTTAACGAGTCGTATTTGAGAGTTTAAACGAAGCGTCCTCCACTCACCGCTGCGCATAGATGTAGCGTCTCTTGCCAGTGCAGGATATTGTCTCGAGTTTATGTTTTTCACGAGTGCATCTTGTCTAAGCTCGTTTTAAATCGAGTGAGAAGCGATGATGAAGCAAAGTAGATGCACCATCACGCTCCGCTGACTCGACTTCACAACTAAATCAGAGATGCGTTAAGGGCAGACCACTGGGATCACTGAGACAAACGCACCTAGTGTCGCAGAAGACGAAACAATCAGTGTTTCACGCTTAATACTGTACTGTTATTTCCATAAATAGATAATACATACTTTCGAGAGAAAAACAAGCATGTTTGTTTTCAAGTGATGTAAAACAGCTTATTAAATCTTGATGCCAAATTTGGAACGCAATGGAAAAGCGACGCGAACCCTGATGATTGAATTTGCCCAGGTTTCACTTTTGCAGCCTCATCGCGAGAACTTTTTGCAATAAAGTTTACGCACAAATAACTGAAGCAAGTTTACATTAAATCTGAGTTCATATCACTTTGTTTTGCCCCCCCCCCCAAAAAAAAGCGTCACGAATCTAAACAACACAATTCATCCAAAGCAGATTCGAAGCCTGTACTTCCCATAAATCCCATGAGGGTTACAATTGCCGCTGACGGAGCCCACGTAGACACTAGCGCGACATTACAGTCTAGGTATTATTGTATGAAACTTTATACAGCATCTGCGTCTGCGAGGCTTGTGTTGGCTCGTGTTAAGCGAGGCTTCGGCTGAAAAGCAAATTCGAATGCGTAAATAAAGCTTCACTAAAAGAAAACGTTTATAAGCGGACCTCATTCACGTGTATTATATTCCAAAATAAAAGTCCACTCACCTTGACGGCACAACCGAACGGCGAAGGAAAAAAAACAAACGACATAAACGTGGTACAAAGAACGCTCGCTTTGTTGTCTGCCTGCCAAGTTTAGCAGCCGTTGGTTCTTTTTTACGCTTCGTCAAATTGTATATCAACGTAGAAGGTTTTAGTGGTAAAGAAAACACGTTTATGTGCAATGACACAAATAAATAGCTTATTACGTGCGTTATTGCGTCTGTTATTCCGTGCGAAATAAATTGTTTGAACGTGAAGCCAGACGCGCCTTCGAGGTATACAAATTCGAGTCAAGTTCGAAGCTCACGTATCCCGTCATTCCCTTGCACCCAGCAGCTCACTAGCGCCAGATTTCTCTCTAGGTATGGTTGTGAGAAACTATGGCCACACAGTGGCACATGATTTTTTCTTTGGCTAACTGTAGTTATCTTCATTTTAGTGGATCAGTGGCGAGTAGGAGCGTTGGCCCACTTTCGTTGGCACATACTCGCTTATGGCGACGGTAATAATTTGTGATGGGCGATTGCGCTAAATGTATCCCTCATTCTTAGTGAACCGGCGGTGGATAATGAACTTAGCAACGGTGGCTTGACGGCCTTGCTGCTTCAGCATGTTCACAAAGGTAAGCTAGGCACTGGACGGACGAGGAAGGGACAGAGAGAACATACACAAGCGCCTACTTTCAACAATGATTTATAGGAAGTAGGATCACGAAGTATATACATGAAAAGGTGGACACTCAAGCATGTGCAAATGTGGTGGCATGAGCGGTGAATTGTGGGACTTGAACAATTTCTTTTGGCACATACCATATTATGAATAATGACATTGCATAGAACTTACTGCTAGCTTAAACAGGCCCCGCCGCGGTGGTCTAGTGGCTAAGGTACTCGGCTGCTGACCCGCAGGGCGCGGGTTCGAATCCCGGCTGCGGCGGCTGCATTTCCGATGGAGGCGGAAATGTTGTAGGCCCGTGTGCTCAGATTTGGGTGCACGTTAAATAACCCCAGGTGGTCTAAATTTCCGGAGCCCTCCACTACGGCGTCTCTCATAATCATATAGTGGTTTTGGGACGTTAAACCCCACATATCAATCAATGCTAGCTTAAACAGGTTTGCTGTTAAGACACAAAGAGAAGGTATACTGCTCATTTCAGCAGAATGTGATACGATGCATATAGCCCAATTATATGAGGTTGATTTACTTAAGTTTGTCCCAACTTCGCGTAGTCAGCCAAGGTGGAATACATTTGACACTCTGGTTTTTCGTGCGCGCTAAATATGCGCGATGAGGTGAATCTCCGCACCTTGCGAAGACCGCGCTACGAGTTGTGCCATCTCGCATCGCTGAAAAGTGGCCCGTCAGAGAACACAAGGGGCGGGGCGACAAATCACAAGACGACGCGCATATCTCCCCCACGTATCCGGGACAGACGCCAGAGTTTGGTCGCGGAATCTCGATCTTCCATCACCCGTGGCTGGAGGGCGAGAACCTCACCGCGCGCCCGAAATTAAACGACCACTTTCGCGGCTGTGGCGTCCCTTGTATTCAGAGAGTGGCTCATCAGGAACATTAACCCTCCTCCACAATGATTCCAATCCAAAGCTTGCACTCGTGTAATGCGGCGTGTAAGCCTGCCATGAAAGGAATTAGAGCCCCCGCAGGAGCCCGCACAACTCTGGCTACGCCGCACGGCTAAGAGAGTTGGACGATTTGTGTCGTCGCGTACAGAGCGGTTATATCTACCTTAATTAGCGGCAAGTTTCACGTGGACATGATGGCGCAATGACACGTTGGAACTTATCGTGTGTTTCTTACACTGTGCCGCTTTCGAGGTACAGTCGAAGCATGCGAGCGTGAAGTAATAATAAAGAAAACCAGTAAAGAAAGATAGCAGGATAACATTAAGAAAGACAGGGTTAATCATATCAAGCATGAAACACAACAAATACGGGAAGGTCTTGTGTTTAACGACATGCAAAAAAAAGAATAGAGATAAATTGAACGAAATAGCTGTCCTTTTTGACTGCAATGGTGCAATAATGTGAAGCACGTGGAGATGGAGAAAATGGTCTAGTTGCTTGAAATTAAAAAAAAACAATTCTAGGATATTTGCAGTGTAAATATAGCACTCAAGATAACCTGCACGCGACTTGGTATAATTACTACCAAAGCAGAAATCGGATATTTTTAAAAATGGCGAAGCTTGTGTTATGCCATGAAAAGCTTGAAACATGGCAGGTGGGTGATTGGGAAGTTTATTACGGTTTCTTGTAGGCTGTTGCTAAGCTTTAGCTAGGTGATGGTTTACGTTGCTTCTAGGTTGCTCCTAAATTGTTGCTGGGCCTGAGTTATAGGTGGTGCCAGGTTGTTTCTAGGTAGTTGCTGGGCTTTCAGCTCGGGGAAGGTAGGTGGCTTCTAGGTAGATGACTAAATGCTAGGTTCTTAGCTAGGTTGCTTTCTGGGTTGCTTCAAGATTGGTACTAGGCTTTTATGATTATTTATTAGGGCATTTTTCTGCTGTTTAACTTCAAAATCAATCGGGCTTCGCTGCCTCAAACCCTGTGAGACTTAACTCAAGTTTCGCCATTTACTCTATCATTTTCTTTCAATCACTATCTTTTTATTTCTATCTTTTTTCATCTCTCTTTATTTATGTCTCTCTTTCTCTTTGACTTGTTTCATGCGTTCCACTTCACCTAGCAAGGTTTTCCGTTAGCGCTCGCCCCTCTTGTACTCAGTGGTGGGACTTTCCGAGTTCCCGTGGGCCATACCAACTTGAGGAGCTTTTCACGGCACAGCACAAGTTGCCATATAACTTGAAAAGTTTCACTCTAAAGAAAATGAAAAGAACACGCGCCACTGAATCCAAATGATAGTTTTTTTTTGTGCACATTGTACAAAATGTTTTTCGGATGGATTGAACCGCTTCATTGCTAAGAAATTCTGCATATATCAAAACTTGTTTTTCGTTATTAATAAAACTTGTTAGGTTAGCTTGTTATAACCAATGAGATATCTTTAAAGCAACGAAACAAGAAAGATAAAAAAACACAAGAAAGTGTTCACCGCCCTCGCACTGTGCACTCCCATCTCCTTATTATGAGTTCTTCATTTCCTTTTCTATGCTGAAACTGCCTCGAAGGTCTTAGCAAGGCGTGTAACGTGAAGATTTAGGGTGAGAACTGGAGTTCAGGATGTTTGGGGATATCGCTAAAAGGCCGCGTACAAAGTATAATGTCTAAGTGTAGGTGGTTTTGCACAACCAAATACTTACCAGCAACACCTGCAGGAATGAACTTGAGGGCAACAGATGATAAGTTCGAGCGATGATGTCTAAACACTTTCAATAATGGATTTCTAGATCAAGTGCATGTATTCAGTTCGGAATTATTTGTGACACAGTAGATGTAACATCGGCACGAAGGTACGATTTGTAAAGTGAGCGACGTTTGTGGCACGACAATGAGAAATCTTCTGGTGGTGCAACGCAACTGAGCAATATCTACAACCCTATCGCCAAATCGACAAGCAGAAGAAAAAAAAAACACCACGGACCAGATTAGCTCATGTAATGAGTGCTAATAGACGTTTTCAATTTGCAACAGTTTCGTACAACACCACAACAGTCCTATTCAAGAGCCTCACAAAGGAAAGGTTACAATAGAGAACTCAAAAAAAAGAAAGAAGTGTTAGAAATATCAAGAATGTGTAGCGGCTGCGTTTTCTGCGGAACAGCATTAAACGATGGTTAACCGTAACAAGGTGTACGTTATGTAAGTTGAATTTATGGCTAGCTTCTTAAAAGTGGTCTACTAACTCGTTTCAATAACGCAACGTTTTTAACTTATGGCTTTTCATCTTTCTTTCCGTACGAAAAGATGCGAAAGGCGAAGAGAAAAAATAGAGGCGGTTTGGAAGCGGTTTGGAAGCGGTTAGGAAGCGGTTTGAAGGGCTGAAAGGCAGTCGACTGTCGAGGTGCGTTTCCCCTTGCGGGATCCGGCGAGGAGATTTATGAAACCTCTTTAACGAGACATTGCAGCCGGTCGCAAATCTCTGCGTTTCGTCTCGACTCACTCCCACCCCTCTCTCTTTTTCAGGTTCTTCTCACAAAACTTCCCATCCCCCCCTTCCTACAACGTTTCCCCTTTTATCACGTTGAGCTTTCATCCTTATCGCTGTTCTTTTCTTTATTCTTTCAACCGCGTTATCGCTACATTTTTAAGTTCGTTAGTTTTCTTTATCAGGGAAACACGGCTGCACAGGGACGATTGCTGGGAAACTGATAGTAGCCATTTCTTCGATTGTACTCCCGATTTATTCTTTTTCCACTGCGGGGCTGAACGTAAGCAAACTAATAAAGTACGCATTTAATTTTTTTATTTTCTTGAAGTTTGTGGAGACATGTTTTGTTTTAAAGTACTTAGAAAGGGTAGGTGGCAATAATAGCTTAAGACAATATGTGTTTCTCTTTCTTCCACTTCCTCTCACTTTTGTTCGACTTTTCTGATTGATATCTGAACTTCCGCCATAAAAGAGTTTCTTCTTTCTCCAGCTCTCTCTTTCTCTCTCTGCGTGTATATTTTAGCAGGTGCCTTTATTCTTCAACACTGTTTGTCACGTTAGTGCCTTCATATAAAAGAGGTGCCTTTCAAAACGCAGACGTTGATAAAAAAAATCTACCATGTTTGAGCCACAGAATTCATATAGTCATTACACTACAGTTATTAGGTACATATATAGGCCAGCCATTGTGCGGAAATGCTGGTAGCGGAGATCGCGAACGAGTAGAAATTAGTAATCAGGAAAATAACAGTTAATTTTGACAAATCGGCTCTTTTCATATTACAGGTTGTTTTAATATAAGTTAAAGATATGAAAGCTCAGGTGAATTAACTTTGATGCAACGGCTCCCGGACCGTACTGTAAGTAATAGCACTATTTTAGAGATCTAGATACAATACACTGGAGCTGGGTGGCTTCATGGTTTATTTAAATCTAACAGTAACGACCTCCTGTTCAACATGATAATCATAGTTATTCTAATCGCCTAGCTGGAGTGATCGAGCGAAAACGCAAATATGGTCTTCCTTATTTCTTCCGAAGTGCGGTGCATAGCCTCAGTCACCATGTGATGACCCAGCGGCTCCCGAGAGAAACATCGGCATAGACTGAGAACAGAAGTCGATCGCCGACTCCGATAAACATTAGCCGCTCGAAATAGGGACCATCGCGACGCAAAAGGCTATTGTGGTCTCTAGAAACGATTGGCCGGGGACGACGTTCTACCATAGATCAACAAAACACGGCTCTCTATCGTTTCAGTAACGCCTGAGCGAGTTCAATAAACGTGGATGTCATTAAGCAGACCTCGCCACTCTCGTACAGCGGGTTTCGCAAGGAGGACAGCGTTCGTTCAAGCGCACTTCGGTTTGCGTCATGGGCTGGTGTACTTCGAGCGGCCGCATTTAGAAGCGTCAGAAATAGTTCTAGTTATGACGCTCTTTTTTTATAGATGGCTTGCGTTGACGTCACTCAAAGCACCCCCGGCTTCGGCGTCTGCATTTCCGATGGAGGCGGAAATGTTGTAGGCCCGTGTGCTCAGATTTGGGTGCACGTTAAAGAACCCCAGGTGGTCGAAATTTTCGGAGCCCTCCACTACGGCGTCTCTCATAATCATATGGTGGTTTTGGGACGTTAAACCTCACATATCAATCAATCAATCAACCACCATGTTGGTGATCCGCATGGTATACGCAAAGTTTCTGACATTACGCATTCATGTTATCGTTATGTCACATGAAAGTTGCTTCATTTTTGACGAACAGAGGCCAATAAGTTCTGACCGCATCGTTAAAGCAGCTCAAGTGCCATGCGATTAAGATGCTTCTACGTCATCAATGCCACCATGTTAATGAACCAGCACGTTATGACACTGCTACCATGATGTCACGTGCAAGCTATCTCTGGAAATACGGTGCTATCCTGAAGCTATGTCAAATCTGGCCACTGACTGCATGACAATAGTTATGCAGAATAGTTAACAGAACAACTTGCGCTGAAGTCAATCACGCTGCCAAGTAGAAGCATGGTGGCATGTTCGGTGCGTTATGTCACGCTAACGTTATCACGCTAATGTTAACGTTATCACGCTATGTCACGCTAACGTTTTCGTTGCTGTATGTATCTAGACCTGAGTTCACTAGCATAGCAGTGAAGTCTTCACGACATTACTGCAAGGTACCTGCAGAGGTGAGCATGCTGCGCAGCGTCATCGCAAGCACCACGTTGCCGCACGAGTACTACACACGTCAAAAAGCAACACCTGTAACATCACGTTAGGGCTATCATTGTAATATGACGCATTTTAATTGCAATGGGTGAATACTTCGAAGAATGCAAAACGGGAGGGACCTACTCAGTTTAGCTCTTTCTTTTTATTTATTTATTTACAAGTACTGCTGTCCCATGCCTGGGACATTGCAGGAGCGGGTACAGAAAAATCAACGAAAGCACTGAAACAAACAATAGTGCGCACAGATTTATGTGACTAACACATAAAATTTTTCCCGAACTCTACAGTGTTCAGTCTACGCAATGCACCATCAAGCTTGTTCCAAACTTCCACCACACGCGGAAAAAAAGAGAATTCGAAACAATCCAAACGAGTCCTGAAGGGTACAAGGTTCAAAGCGTCTGTACTGCGTGTTGTACGCGCTGGTATATCAGCGAAAGATAAGGGCGCGTGAACGCGGGTCATTTTGTGTACAATGTTGTGCAACAAGATAATACTCTCACGTGTACGGCGGTGTTCCAGTGAATGAAGTGACAACAAATGAGCATGTGAAGACGGGGAGAAGTCCCGATCATAACGGTTAAAAACGAACCGTATAGCCCTATTCTGCACAGATTCTAACCTGTTTTTATCTAGCTCAAGATCAGGCGACCAAACCACAGAGGCGTACTCGAGCATCGGTCTCACTAGTGTCTTGTAGGCAGTTAACTTACAATCTTTTGTCGAGTTTTTCAATCTTCGCTTTAAGTAACCAAGTTTCCTTAGAGCTTGACAAGTTATCTGATCAACATGTTTGCCCCATTTAAGGTCATGTGTAAAGGTGATGCCTAGGTATTTGAATTCACTCACATGTGCTAGGGTGGGCCCATTGTAGTTATAACTGAAACTGAGAGGCTGTTTTTTATTTGAGAAAGTCATAACTACAGTTTTCTTGTAATTTATGAGTATTTGCCACTTTGAGCTCCAATCGCAGAATAACGAGAATACGTTGTTGAAGACTGACTGGTCTTGAAAGGTAGTAATGCAGTTATACAGTACACAATCATCGGCATACAGACGTATGTTTACAGGGGTTCCAGAGATGACATTAACAACATCATTAATAACTATAATAAACAAGAGAGGCCCTAGCACAGAGCCTTGCGGCACACCGGATGTGATTTCAACAGGGGATGACTGCACCTGGTTGAAAGTAACGAACTGAGATCGAGAACGCAAGTAATCCGCAATCCAACCGAGTAATTTAGAATCTTTAAGAAAGGAACTAAGTTTTAGAAGAAATTTTTTATGGCATACGTTGTCGAAAGCTTTCGAGTAGTCTATGAAAATTGCGTCTGTCTGACCCCTTTTGTTAAGTGATGTGGCAATGTCATGGGTGAATTCTAGGGGCTGCGTTGTTGTAGAAAATCGAGCTCGGAAGCTTTGCTGACACCGGGACAGAAGGTTGTTTGCGTCCAAATACTCAACAATATGTTTATGAATGATATGTTCCAGTAGTTTACAGCTTGTTGAAATTAGGGAAATTGGCCTATAATTTGGAATGAGCTGCTTATTGCCAGATTTAAACAACGGGACAACATTAGCTGTCTTCCAAAGTATGGGAACAGTGGCCGACGCAAACGATTTATTAAAAATGACAGTCAAGTAGCGAGCGCACCATTCGGAGTACCGCCTCAAGAATGTATTAGGAATGCCATCAGGACCGGAACTTTTAGTCACATCTAATTTTAGTATCAAATTGTGAACACCTGAACAAGAGATTGTGATGTCTGGAATTGTAGACTGAACAAAGTTGCAAGCATAATCTGGGATAGTGCCATCATCACGAGAGAAAACGGACTTGAAATAGTTGTTGAAGCTTTCTGCAATAGTGTTAGAATCGGAGCATGATTGGTCATTTATAAGGAAGCAAGACTGAACAGATGACTTCGGGTTAATAGACTCCCAGAATTTGGTCGGGTTTTCTACCATAAACCGTGACAATGTATTGTTGAAATAGAAATTTTTTGCTTCCTGCATTTTCGCCTTCAAAGTACACTTCAAAGAATCAAGCAGTGGTGAACGCGCAACTGACAAAAGAGGACGACCTTTGCGAAGTCGCTTTTGTGTGTGAAGCTGACGATGAATTTGAGAGCAATTTTCTGAGTCAGCTTCTTATTACTCTAAACTCGGTTTCTCATCCTGGTGCTTCTAAAATACCACGCGTAATAATATTTTGGGTTTTAAGTGTGAAAACCACGATATGACTATGAGGCGTTCCGCAATGAATGGCTCGGAAAGTTTCGTTCACATGGGCTTTTTAAAGGGACACTAAATAGGAAAACGATTTCTCGCGTATTAATAATGTAGTGAGTCGATATGGCGAAGGACTGATTTGTGAATATTTGTGATTTTGTCAAGATTATCGCGTAAATTTATGACGTCATTATGACGTCACAGTGACAGCACATGACGTTACATCACATGATGACGTCATGTGATGTAACGCCGCGTTGCAAATGAAGTGCTGCCTTCACAATCTGTCACTCTTCGTCGTAACGGGAACAGTCACCCATGGCTTGTTTCAAGACTTCCCGTGTTTTACATGCAGTGCAAGTGGGTGATTCCGCCAGCCTGATCTCGCGCTTGAAATATTTCGAACAGGTTACGTTGAGCGCCAGTGGTAAATGCGTATCTCTTCTCGTCTGGTTACTCTTTGTGGCATATGGCTGCATGTCCTGTAATCCGTGCAGGGGTCTGTACTGGTTAGACGAATCGCACCATATTGTTCGCTGCAGATTCTGGGTGAGCGTAGACAACGAAGTCACTGTGTCTTCTTTTTTTAAAATAGGATGTGAATTTTCTCATTTGACACGTGATGCAAGGATATGGCAACAGAGTCCGCACGAACACCTCCTTCTATGATACAGTGAGCCATCAGCTACGGTAGTACAACAACGAATATCGCGGTGCAGATGCGAAAATACAGATGAAATTAACGTGTACTTGTGGTGGTTACAGGAGCGAGAACAAGATGTATCAGCGATGGGAATTATTTAAGGCTTTTAGGGACACTAAACGTTAGCGGCATCATTAGAATAATTAGGCGCGTACGTGTGCACACGCCAGTAGGTCAGTGGAACGAGGTTGAGCGGTGAATCTTTCTTGAGCAAATAAACCACGCTAAAATACGAGGTCCTCGAGCTTTAGCGCTGCCTACTAGATATCCTTATTCTAGTGAGCGCGCTGTCGAGTATAACGTACACGGCCTGCAGCAACAAAAATACTTTGCTTATGAAGTAGAGGGAGTCATAAATGAGACCTATAGGTCACATAGTCGCCACTTCAGACGTGTCGTGGCGAGTGGCGGCTGGTGGATAAGCCAATTAAAGCTCATCTTCCGGTTCATCTGGCACGTTCAAGTTCTTATCAGAAGAGACCGGATGGAAACAACTCGGCGCACGAAAACAAATAAATGATTACAAGATTTGGTAGTAAGCTCGAAGGAGGAAACACGTTTACAAAACAAAGTTCGAATGAGTGTCTTTGACAAAGCCCGAATTCCACCGGGGCAGCCGAAGTAATTGAATTTACGGAGCACATGTATGCCTTAAGCATTATCGTGTTTTCCCGCACTTTACTTACCCTGCCTTTTTTTTCCTTCGAACCACTCAAATGCTACAGCAGTGCTTTATAACATAATCGATGATGATAAAGTGCCACATGCCCTATCATAATATGTCCCTGCACGGCTTGCCACTTTGCGACAGCAAACGTACGGGCACGTGACGTGCAGTCGCAACAATAGTGCGACAATTATCACGCACTGCCGTTCAACAGCGCATGCGTGCTATGTACGTGAACTGTAAGTATTAAAATCTCCACGAAAACGGGGATAGGGAATAGCTCAGCCAGATTAACGTTCGTTTAGTCATGCATTGCTGACGAGGCTGTTGTGCTCACGCATACTTGACTCAAACGAATATTTTTGCTGAGCACAGTTGTGGCTGGGCGACAATTTTGGGAGGAACCACTTCGACTCTATGAAATCCAAGTTATCTAAAATCCTCAACCTTTCACCGGCATTTGAGAAAAGACGCCAGTTTACCGCCAAAACTATCTCGTGCATTATGAATGCGAATTGATTGATATGTTGGGTTTAACGTCCCGAAACAACCATATGATTATGAGAGACGCTGTAGTGGAAGTCTCCGGAAATTTCGACCAACTGGGGTTCTTCAACGTGCACTCAAATTGGAGCACACGGGCCTACAGCATTCTTTCCTTCACCGAAAATGCAGCTGACGCAGCCACAATTCGATCCTACGACCTGCGGGTTAGCAGCCGAGTGCCATAGCCTCTAGACCACCGTGACGAGCAATCATAATGAATGCGGAGCTATATACTGACACGTCCCCAGCACTTTAAGATGGCTTGGTATAGCTGTGACGGAGATTTTAGCTACACCATCTAAAAACAGTTCCGCCGCCGCCCGCAAAGTAGCAGAAGGATTAAGAAAGGAAACTTTACTACCACAAGCCTGTAGCGTGAAGCCACTGATAAATCCACTTAGATTGCTCATAAAGAAGATTGTTGCCGAAAAGTTTGTCTTGGTTTGGGGACCGAACCTGGTACCGAGGTCTTTCCGGGTTGGGCTCTCTACCATTTGAGCAGGAAGCTAGTAATTGGCAGCGCGAGGGCGAATTGATCGGCAAGTGTACTGCAGCAGTTATAGCACTTTCTTCTATTCAGAATTTATGTAATCTTACTGATGGCATCTCGCTCAGCCTAAAGTGACACCACCATCAATCGAGGAGTGTTGGTGTGGCGCTAATCTTTGGTGTCAACGCTTGCCACAATTCGGGCAAGACTACAATTTTTTTGGTCCATTCACTTTTTTTATCCAGTTTAAATATTAGCGAAAAATCAACAATACGTTAGTCCATACGTTTAAAGACTCATATTGCACAGTCTAGCTGGAATTTGTTCATACACAGAGAAGCGTGAAAAGCAAAATCAAGCTCTGCGCACACAGTAAGAACGGCTCCACGATCACTTCACCCGACACTGTCCGCAATAGAAGCAACAAACTTCACCAGTGCGCAGCAGCGCACTCCCGCCCGACCCTTTACTTTGTCAGGCGCGACGCCAGCATGTGCGCCACAACAAATACGGCTGGGAGCAACCACGCAGATAATGCGCGACGCCTAGACGCGGACATAAAATACAAGCCTTTCGCCGGCGTTCATGTCGGCAATAGAAATATAACTCGAGCGACGAGAAGAAGGAACAAAAAAAGCTATAACGCTTGCAGCAATTCATTCCCGCCAGAGCATGGCGCTTCTTCACAGGGACACCAGGGCGACGGAGCTTGCGCTGGCCTGCAGAACAAGCAGCAAGAGGCCTTGCGCGTCAGATGAGAATTCCTCGCAGTGCAGGCGAATGAGTGCGGCGTGTGCAGAAAATAATGCCCTTCTCTCGCTGTAGATGGCGCCTCCGGCCGTCGAGTTCGTTCATGGGGAGCACAGTGTAGCAGCTAGAATGGCCCTGGGAGAGCCCGCTCTCCCGGCATTCCTACCAAATGGAGCTTGACTAACGCCTCGCCGGCGCGGCCACTATCCCGGAGGCGGGACAGGGAGGCCGAAGCCGGGCCAAATGCAGCCGCAACGGCCGCAGCTCCAACAAAACGGCCGTCGGTCTGAGAGTGCGCGCTAGAGCGCGTGGTATTATATGACCACGGGCAAGCACACTGACCGGCCGAGCCTTTCTTCGTAGTTCTCTTTGTAGCACAAATGTCTAACGGTGGCCAGTGGCGGCGACCACGATGAGTGGCTTGCACCGCGCAAGGCAAGGCTGCGCAAGAACGGTGAACCGCGCACTCAAATTGGCCGCGCTCGGAGAATTCAGCTGATTCTCTCCAAAGAGAAATGGGGCGATCGAAATGCTTTATTGATAAAGAGCGAAGGATACAAAGTTTCAAAAGCACGTTTCTTTAAGGTCAAGAAAGAGAGGTCAGTCACCTTTGTGTTGCGCGACCATAGACGAGACACTGAGGCGTATATCAGCAGGATTGAGACGATGGCCCTAGGTCTGCCGATAAGTATAACGTAGTGCCTCCGATCGTGCCTGTTCTCAGGAACAAAGCAGATAAGTGACGGGCAGTGCAGTTAATCGCACCTCAGCTATGCAAAGATTGTACGCCGAATGTTATCTTCGCGCGAATGAAATTCATCATCGAAGCACGAAATCAATGATGTTTTTGTTTGACGAAAAGTACACTAGGACGTAGATGAAATTGAACAACACGTTAGAATGGTCAAATTCTATTGTTTATTGTTTTCTCTTAGATTGTCTCGATTTCCCGTAAAACACGGGGTGAAGAAATAAAATAAAATCGGTGAATGATTGCGAGATTAAAGGAGTCCTAGTGTTAGGCCGAAGCCGTGTAGGTCTAGATACACACCAGCGTGTACCTTTTTACTTATAAATATGAAGCATTTGTGCTTTAACTGTAACTGTTCAACTTAGCAGTTGTGGTTTAACTGTTAATAGAATTGTCTATAGCAAAGACGTGCGTCCACAGCACTGACGTTAAATAGGACAAGTTTGTGGCAGTTAGGTAAAAATTATGAAACTCCACGTGATCCATTTGAATGTACTGAATAAGTGTAAAAGACAAGCTTAGAGGCATATTTAACTGTAACACATGGTTCATGTGCTTACATAGATCGCTTTTACAAACTGCTTCTGCCAACAGATGCCTGAAAAGCAGATAATTTATTGCAATGTTATAAAGTAAAAAAAAATGAAAGGTGGTTGGCTTCTCCAGACTCATCAAGACAGTGCACATGTCATCTTTAGAAAGACAGTAAAGTAATAGTAATAGCACGACTGTCAAAGACTTTTGAAGCGGAAGCGTTAGGTGCCTCATGAAGGATATGAACTGACCGTCAACATAAAAGGCATCAGCACAAGTGATGCGAAAAACCATAATGCCACGATATGACGTCATTACAGCGTCAAGAATAGGCTAAATTTGTGATATCACAAGACGACGTCATCTCGTGACACTGCCGATCACGGAGGCCGTTAAAAACCACGTTAGTTGCAGAAACCTTCCGGAGGAGGGGATGATTGCTATTTCGATTGAGAGGGAAAGAGGAGGCTTTTGGTCTTGAGTAGACTTGTTTAAATGCGAACGGGACTCCGGGAGTATTCACACTTACTGCCAAGAGCGTTTCCTAAAATTATGTCGCGAGAATTCGGTGACAGCGCTGGTTTAAGATCATTTGCGGAATAGAAGGAGCTTCATAGTAGAGCCACACCTCACAGACATACGGGGCAGCCGGGCCTTTCGTTAGACGATGGCGAAGAAAGTTTTAGATAATTCTTTCACGTATTACCATTAATGTCGTCGCATTACAGAATGCGAAACCCTCTAGATGTAGGCCTAACTGGCTAAGGCGGCCAATACGAGCTTTTTATCAGCAAGCCAGTACGTTATGGCCCGGGGCTTCAACGACCCTCTGTGAGCCGTTAAGCCGCCACCGGACTCTGTGTGTCAGAAAAGGAAAGAGAGAGAGAAAAGGAGGGCGTGAATGCGAAGCCATCAGGAGGGTCTCCTAAATCTCTCCTAATGGGGCTAGATTTAACGACTCCAATTAATGGTGGTTAAGCAAGTTGGCGCCTAGATGAGGGCTGACCCACCGAACTCAAGCTTCTACGGTGTTCGGCTTGTGCATGGGCAAGCTAGCGCCTTCTGCTTGGGTCGCAGCTTCGTTGGCTGGTGCCGCAAGCAACGATAATCGTGTTCCGGGCTATTTCCTACCACTGAGGAGTCTCTATACTCCACACTTCCCAGGGCGTCGACGAGCAGATAGAGCTCCATGCACAAGAATCTGATTTTCAGTCGAGAGGTTAAGCCTTTTTACTACGTAGGGCGCTGAAAAGTATAACGCACGTCATCGTATGTATAACACGATAGCTTGCTAGGCGCATCAACGAGTTTTGAAACTTAGGAGTGGGGGTTTTGGGATAGTTGGTAGGAGGTGACAATTGTTATAGTGCGAGCTGAGATCGACGACGAAGGGACAAGAAGACAAGTGCTAACTTCCAACTGAGTTTATTGTGCAGAGTGCGAAAACATATAAAAGAGAGAGTAAACCATGTGACGAAAAAAACCATGTGGCAAACGTGAGCAATGCAAAGATGAGTAATTGCAAAGATCTGCAAAGTTGTCACATGGTTTACTGTCTCCTTCATACGTTTTCGCGCTCTGCACAGTAAACTCAGTTGGAAGTTAGCGCTCGTCTCCTTGACTCTTTGTCATCGTTCTCAGCTCGAGCTATAACAATCATCGAGTTTTGAAAAGCTGCTTCTTAATACACGTCACACACCCCCTTCAACACCCTGATAGTTTGTAGTAGACAACAGTTATCCAAAGGAGCGACAGTGCGGAAACGTGCTACTGTGCAACTGTCAGCTTTTCATGGCACTGGCCGCTGCTGAAGAGCTATCAGAAAAAAACTCTCAGCACTCGAAACATATATCGCAATCACACTTGAACCAGAAGTTTTCATATATGTATAAATATTCACTACATTATGGTTTTGTCTCCGACGCTCCAGCTTTTCTTCTTTATTTCTTTTCTTTTGTCTCAGGCAAGATGTCATCGCAATTTCGTACGAGGACATTCTTTGTCGCGAAAGTTACACTTAGTAATAAGTAGAGCGGTCGTTGTGACAGTGGTCGTGGATATTGTATCAAATTGATAAGTATACAAGGCTTCTGCGGCATGATTTGAAACATCACAGTTTAATCAACATGTGTGAAGAAGAGGCTATGCTGTTGCGCCACCACGAATGAAGCCATGAACTAATGGAGATGACATGAGCGAAAACGATATACGGCAACACGAATATGGTCGCGTTTTCTTGTATGATGACTCATTGATGGCCATTAGGTTATTTTATGAGAGGGAGAGAGAGACACAAACAGAGTGAGAGAGAAACGAAAGCAAAGGAAAAGTTAATCGGGCCAGTGCTATGTTGACTGCCATATATTTGGTGAGAAAAAAAAGAGAATAATAGATAAGCTGGTGACAAAAAAAAAAGACTAGGGCACATAGAGATGCACTCAGTACGAACATACAGTACGCGAGGATATCCTAGAAGTTCACAAGCGTCCGTGAAGTCGAGCCGTCTTCACGAAGCACAATAGAGCATTTGTAACTTTGTTCGCGTGATAACGCTAGGACGCCGAGATCTTGCCTTTCGAAAGTGACATTTCATCAAGGATCTTGATGAAATATAATAAAGGCATTGAAATATCAAAGCTTCAGCCCATCTTTGATTTTAAGACACGGAGTGAGAGAGAGACAGACAGACCCAATGAGGCAGAAGCAAAGAAAATCGGAGAGGTTTTTGAGCCCTGCTTTAAAGAATGACATATCACAGAAAGAGTAAAAAGTTTGAAGCCTTACTCATTAGGTGCAGTGTTGACACTATTCTGGAAACTTCAATCAAGCGGGAACATGCAATAGTTAGTTCACTACCAACAACTACAGAAATATCGTCTCGAAGAGCAACCGCTGATTACTCACGGCTACTTTCTTGCACATCAAGTCGGATGCAGTGCGACAGATCAGTAATATATCCCACTCTCAATTCTCGGGAGCATATAGGTAAATGCTCACAATTTTTTCCGCATTACTTACATTATTTTTTCTTGTACGTATTAGGTGCATTTGAGTAGGCAACTGTTATTTGCGTGCTGGCTGTAGATTTGAAGCGTAACTGGTCGTTAGAACCATTAGCAACCGTTTCTCGTTTGATTTTTCTGTTCTATTCAACACCAAACACGAATTATCAAAATTATCAATTCTAGAGTAATGACAAGTTGACACCCTTCCGACGAAGGATTATCAGTAAAACATGAAGCATATTCCAGCACTGAGTAGGGCTTTATAGCGTCGTGCAGCACTTGAAATGACATCTTTCCGGTGCCACTGAAACGTAAGCAAAGAGCTCGGGAGGCCATGACTGTGAAATGGCTTCGTTTTGAATTTGTAAACTTGTGCCATATATTTTTTCAGTATTTCCTTTTATTGTCTAAGTATACTGAAGGCACAGCGTGTTTTGAATAAAAAGTCTCACGCCTGGTATTCGCGTGACTATGTTGTTCAATATAAATTTATTTTATTGAAGTATTTACTTCATATAGTTTCACGCACGCTTCGTCTTCCATTTTCATGCAATCGACCCGTCACAAGTGTAACCACTGCCCTTCGCATTTCCTTCAAGGTGACGAAAACGAGACAGTAAGTGCAATTTGCATTTACATAAAAATAATGAGGAAGAAGAGAAGGGCTAGCGACCACCATTTACATCTGGCCTGAGGATTATCGCAGTCCCTTGAGTATACGGCCACACAGGCATAGCCGATGGAAGGGGGAGGGGGCGGGTGCTCTTCACCCATCAAATTTTAAATTTAGCGTGCGGGTGTATACACGCACACATGCGAACTAACATACCCAAAGAGTGGTCAACCCCTTCCCCAGTTCCCAACAAAGAAACTTCTCGCTACACTCCTGTACGGCACAACGCCGTACAGGAGTGTAGCGCACGCACATGACAATGTAGGAGTGTAGCGCACAGGAGTGTAGCGCACGCACATGACAACGGCACAGTCTGTAGCGCAAGCACATGGCAATGGCATACATGTGCTGAAATATATATAGAGCATTAAGCGGATATCAATAGCAAAATGTCTGTCGACACGAAAGGAAGAAAGTGTCAAAGGCATCCACAAAAGGTAAAACAGGAAAAACTGCGCGTTTCAGGGAGAAAATTTTGAAGCGATCGTGGGTCGTGTGTCTCTTGTTTCAAGCGAAGTGAACGTCATCCCGCTATTGTCGCTTCTTGCTTCATCGTCGCTCTTCACCGCTGGCCGCCTTCGCACAAAAGCAGAGTGCTGTAACAACGACCGGGGCGTGACCGTGCTCGGACGGAGGCCGTCTTCGCCGTCGCGTCTATGTCTCGTCGGAAAGCCGAGTCTTCGTACGGCGTCGTGAGCCGCAGTCCCTCACGATGCGTGCGTGTACATCCCAAGACATGAAGGCAAATACGAAAACGAAAAAAAAAAACACCGAAAATAAACTGTGTGAAGCACCGAGCACACACCACCCCGCCTTGTCAATATTTGATCCGGGCTTCTCACCCTCCTTCCCAACAGCAGCTATTTTCCTCATCTTTCGACATTCGCCGCACTGTCCTCGGGTGAGAGTCTGTAATAATTTTATCATTTTTTAATGCTTTTTCGTTCGTTGTGACCACTTTCGAGCCGGGTACGTACCCTTTTCTTATGCAAGCGGGGTTCTCGCTGTACGTAGGTAACCGCGGGTGTCCATGGCACTGTGGGGCATGTCTCAGCACTGCGTATACATCCGTGCATGTTATTTCTCCCTTTATTCCTCGTTGGGCGCGTGGTAACTGTGAAACTTTCTGGGAAGCGAGAGCGTGTGCTTTACAATAGAAAAGCGTTATAAGATGGCGTCTGAGGTTGTAATCGGGGCTTGGTGGTGCATTACTGTCGACGTTACTGTCGAAGAAAATAGCGCTGTTTGAACGAGGACTCGAGAAGACGACACACTACACAGGCCTTTGCTCGAAGATCACCGGTTCCATAGTCTGAGATGACAAAACTTTTTTTTATATATAAGCGCTGCTTCCAGCGTCAGGAATGGCTGTGTTCTCGTGTGGACAATTCTAGCCTTGTTGCAAATATGGGTTCCCAGGAGGAAAACTTTCGCCTCGCTTTTGTTTTGTTGTCCGCAAAAGACTGCCAAGGGGCTTAGCTGGTACTCACAGTAAGCTGCAGTAATTTCAATGCCCTAGGCTAGAGCCAAAGACATAATGCTAAGGCGAAAGATTCGAAGGTTAATCAAACTAAAATGTGCTTTTTACCTCCTTCAGCTTAAAGCGATGTACTGAAATAAGAATTAGACAATGAGGGCAAAACAGTATGCATGACCATTAAGCAGTTCACAACAAATGCAAGCTATCAAAAAACGAAAAAGCCCGGGCGTAGCTCGTGTCAAAAAACTAAAGGCTCAAAGATACTGACTGCTTTCTAGTCATTCCTGCGCATACAAAGTGGTACTAAGTTTCAGTCGAGTGCAGCTCAGTCACCTCTCGCCGTTTTAGCAATACTACATCCTAGGCCTTGAATGCGTTGAGCCCAATGGTCTCGTTTGGCAGCGCAGCGTGATTCCTGGTGAGCGGCTTCTTTATCGGCCGCACAAATATTATTATCTTCCATGTCTGCGTCTGGCGCCACGCACGCGGTTTTTCGTGCGGTACGAGGCCTCCTCGCGCCGTCATTATGCAGTGCGAAAAATGGCAGCATATCCATAGAGTGAATGATGGAGAGTGGGGCGAAGCATTCATCCGTCCATGCGTCCGTCTGTGTGACCGTCCATGCGTCTGTTCGTGCGCTCGTCCCTGCGTTCGTTCATGCATCCGCGCCTGCGTCCGTTCATGCGTCCATCCATGCATCTGTCTGTGTCCGTTCATCCATCTATTCAACACTCCAAGTCCCACCATCTCGCATCTTTTTATCATATATTCCCCATATAGAAGCACCGCCATTCAGTGGACATTCCAAGGACTGTACGAGAGGTGGCACACGCACACTTTCTTACGGCTTGCGCTTCGGGTCTACTTCCCACCTTCAACCACCTTGAGTTCATGGTATATACTAGTTCACTGTATTCATGGCACTGCGGCCCAATGCTCGCTAAACCTTTCTAAAACCAAGGTGGTTACGCCCAGCGAGTATAACGTAGCAACCTTTTCCTATCAGATAGTGCTCAATGTACATGCCAGTGGCTGCTAATGTGAAATGAGAGACAGGAGGATTCAGCTTTTAATTTCTTACGGCTTGCGCTTCGTATCTGCTCCCCCCCGTTAACCACCTCGAATTCATTCATGGTATATACTAGTTCACTGTATTCATGGCACTGCGGCCCAACGCTCGCTAAACCTTTCTAAAACTAAGGAGGTTACACCCAGCGAGTATAAAGTAGCAACCCTTTCTTGTCCGATAGTGCTCAATGTACATGCCAATGGCTGCTAGTGGGGATCGCAGCGTGCGCGTTGACTAAAAGCCGAATGCTCCTGTCTCTCATTCCCCATTAGCAGCTATTGGCATGTACATTGAGCACTATTTTTATTGTTAAACAACGCACAGAAGAAATCTCTCACCGGCACCACCTTGGAGGTCAAATGTTATACCTATTTCGGGTATGTGCCACTGGTGGTTACGTTCTACGAGGGACGCACAAGCCACGCCATAAGGAGCTAAGGAGCGCCCGTTGGGTTGTTTTATATGATTTCATTTGTTACATATCGTGTTTCATTGCATCTATTGTATCGTTATACTATTGTATCATGATATCGCATTGAGTTCTTGTGTACATATGTGCCAACTTTGTCATGTATATTAGAGCAAATGTCTTCACTGTAACGTAGTGATGTTAGTCGTGAAATATAGATGTGCCGAGGTGTATATGCCCTGTTACTGGAATGGTATGAAGCCTTTGTGTTCTGTACATGCTGTAATTAAATTTTTTCTAAACAAGGAGATTCGCCCCTAAAATCACATGCGCAGTTGGCCGTCACTTCACAACTGGCGTGACCAAGCAGTGTCCAGGCAGGCTGCTGGTGCGAGCTGGTGGCGGGGAAGTGCGTGAACCAACGAAGAAGGCGCACAACTGTGAAACCGAATGCTAGGCAACGCACGGTGACACATGGTGCGGAGTTTTATAGACGATAGTCTTTTATGGGCACCTTCCACGCAAAAATTTTGGTCTGTCTGTACATTTGTCTGTTTGTCCACCCTTAACACTACCGGGTACTTCAAAAACTTCAAAATGCTGACCCCATCCTCAGCGCCCACCAATTTTGCTCAAGATTTAGCGTTAATACTAGTGTGATTGTGAATTAAAAATCAATTATTCCACATATCTGAGGCACCATAACAATACTCATATAAACTGCATCTGCATCTTCTACTAGAAAAGACATACATAACTAATTATAAGGACTGTAGCGTTTATCACGCTGCGCTGACCATGCAACGCTTGCACGAAAAGGCGAGTGTTTCCAACGCTTTGCTGAGATGACACGGTGGTGGCACCTACCCGTCGCCTTGCGTTCTACACCATATTAACTCTGAGACGGGCACGCACGCCTGTCCCAGAGTCGCACACTTCGTTTTTCAAGAAAACAGCCAGATGGCGCTCATGTTTCATGTGTGACGTGACTTGATGGGCTTGTTCGCCTCCGCTGCACGCTCGAGGCACTCTAACACAGCGCCTCCGAAACACCATTCACCAATTTTCTTGCGCAGAATAACAAACAAATGAAAGACTATCGTCTTTCAACGACATTTGCAGATTAACATGGAGATACGGGGCCAATTTATAACAGCGAAACTCTTCTTGGTCGAATATTTCATGTCCGGGGCTGTCGTAAGTCATAATGGGGTTTATCCCTGGACTCTCGCATTCATCATCAGCTGTAAATAAAAGCATCCCACCGTAATAAGATTGGTGGAGGTGCGCACCTTTCCGGTGGTCAGCGGAATGCGAGTCGTCTTTTTCGCAACTCAAGTTTGTTTTTACGCCAGGACCCGTACTTCACCACTATGACCCATCTACTGCCACAGAAGTTCATACCGACGCCAGTGGTGTAGGTATCGGCGCCGTCTTGGTCCAACGCAATGGAGCTGCTGAACACGTCGTTGCCTATGCCAGTCGCTGTTTAAGTAAACTGGAGCGAAAATATACTGTCACAGAGCAGGAATGTCTCGCGGTCATATTCGCCGTGCACAAGTTTCGCCCTTATATCTATGGACGCCGATTCTCTATTATCACGGACCACCATTCTTTATGTTGGCTCACTGGACTACGGGACCCATCTGGTCGTCTTGCTCGTTGGGCGTTACGATTGCAAGAACACGACATTGAAGTTTGTTACAAGAGCGGTCATCGTCATGCTGACGCCGATTGCCTTTCACGGCTTCCCCTTCCGACAACCGAGTGTGACGCGGACAACTTTGATGAATATTTGGCAGTAGTGGATACTCCGTTTGCTGACCTAACAACTTTTCGAGCAGAGCAACGCGATGACAACAGTCTCGCTTCTTTCTTTATTTCCAGAACAAACGGTCAACGTGGTTTCGTCGTAAAGGATGGCGTTCTTTACAAAAAGAATTATTCCGACGTAGGCCCTCGCCTACTTCTAGTTGTGCCTACAAGTCTTCGACAACACGTACTTCGAGCAATGCACGACGACCCAACATCTGGCCATATGGGTTTTTCTAGGACATTTTATCGCACGCAAGAACGCTTCTTCTGGCCGAAGATGCGTAAAAGTGCAATGTCAACGCCACAAGCGTCCTACAACTCCACCAGCCGGACTACTTCATCCCATAACACCCCCGTGTTCACCATTTGACGTCGTAGGTGTTGACCTGCTCGGCCCTTTTCCGCGATCAACGAACGGCAACCGATGGATTATTGTGGGCGTTGACCACCTAACACGTTACGTCGAAACTGCGGCGATTCCTGCGGCAACGGCCACTCACGTTTCACAGTTCATGCTGTCACACGTTATATTACGCCATGGATCCCCCCATGTCATCATCAGTGATCGCGGGCGGCAATTTGTTGCCGATGTAGTTGAAGAACTCTTTCGTCTTGCTTCGTGCCATTTTCGTCATACTACCCCGTATCACCCGCAGGCTAATGGTTTGACGGAAAGAACTAATATGACTCTCGTCAACATGATTTCCGTGTATGTTGATTCTGGACACAAAACATGGGACGCAATTTTGCCATTTATAACTTTCGCCTACAACACTGCACAGCACTGTACAGGACTGTACAGTGCTGTACAGTCCATTTACAGCAGATAAAATGGACTGTACAGTCCATTTTATCTGCTCTATGCACACCAACCCCGCACAGCTCTTGACACTATCCTTCCTTTTTCAGAGACTGATCAACATACTCTCGCCGAAACCATTTGCCGCGCAGAAGAGGCCCGGCGCATCACCTGTCTTCGAACTTTCGTCTCCCAGAAACGCTCCAAGAACCGTTACGACAGAAGTCACCAGCACGTGTTGTTTGAGAAAGGGGATTTGGTGTGGCTTTGGACGCCGCTTCGCAAGCGCGGCCTCTGCCAAAAGTTTCTGGCCAACTACACCAGTCCGTTTGTAGTCCTGGAACGTCTCAGCGATGTCACGTACGTGACATCTCGGCTGTTGTCAACTGGCCGCCGCTCAAGCAAGACCAACGTCGTTCATGTTGCCGTTTAAAACGCTATCATCATCGCAACGAAGCCTAGCTCGCCCGGTGGGCATCGTCTGCAAAGGGGGAATCGCTCCGATACTGAGGGGGCGCGTGGAAGAAGAGGAGAACGGGGTTGGCACGAGCGGTGATCGGCCAGATCCCTGGACTCTCGCATTCATCATCTCCTGTAAATAAATGCATCTCACCGTAACAATATCAATGAGATATAACGCACAATTATGCCAAGGAAAGTATAGGGGATGTTGTTTAATATAATTGCAATGTAACTGCAAAGAAAGAAAAGTGGACGAAACAACAACTTGCCGTGGATAAGGACTGAACCTGCGGCATTCGAATAACAACTCCGATGCCCTACCATCTGAGCTACCGCGGCAAGTGAAAGATGCGAAGGTTAGGCGTCGATGATGAGGCTGACCTCATCCCCTAAAAAAGCTCTGTTCTGGTGAACAAAAAAAAAAGTAAGCGAATAATTGAGAGACTGTTATTGCAGTTCTCCAAATAAAACCTCTAGAACTCGAAAACATCTAAATATGACACGTTATTGCGAAAAAGACAAGTGCGGGGAATGCGAGGAATCTTGGGGAAACGTTTTCCTCCCTCACACCGAAACTAGTGTCCCTAGTATCCGAATAGCCCCGGAAGCGAGCACGCTTGCTGAAGCAAACAAAAAACGAAAGTGTGAGATCGCGAGAGGGGGCCTCCTATGCAGCGGGGGGTCTACACTGCTGCAGGTCGGCTGTGGCGAACGGCAGAGCGTCGTTATACCCGGCGTCTACTACATACTCCTCTTGGGGAGGTCGAGTGCAAGTAACAAAAGAAGGAAGAAAGAGTAAAGAAGTAAAGCAGCGGGCGCAAACCGGATGCCACCTGATCACGTGCGACAAATGTCACGCGGAAAAGGAGATAGAGGTATGGAAAGAAATAACAAATTGCGAGGACGCTGGATAGGAAACTGCGGGTGTAAAAGGAAACACGTGAGCTGAGGAAAGGGCAAAGATCGGCCCGAGCTCGGAGAAAAAGGAGGGGAGCGCGCTTTATAAAAAAAGGAGAAGAAAAGAAACGGTCTGGACGGGGCGGGCGAGCCGAATGTCCACACTTTCAAAGATGGCAACGACGCTTCCTGCCCTTGTGGCACGCCTTGCCTAGCGCAGCGATGATTTTCCTAATGGTTTCGCGAGAAATTGCTTTCCCGCACGCCACGTCAAGCCCTGACGCTGACACAGGTATAGACTTTGGCCGGCTGGTGTTTCTCGGCAGTGTATATAAAGAACACCCTCACCGGGCTCAGGCATCTCCATGAGGCAGGTGAATGAGAAATTACATCCCTTCGCCAGCAACATAACCCTTCTTCCGGCTTCTCACCTGGGCAGCTATATATTCCAAAGCTTCGGTCGCTTCTCCAGCACCCTTTGCGGAGACATATAGACGTCTGCCGACCAACATAGCTGCTTGCAACGTGATCTAAGTGCACTACGCGGTAGAAAACACGGACGGGAAAAGACCTTTTTTGTCCTTGTATTTTTCCCGTCCGTGTTATCTACCGCGTAGTACACTTAGATCATGTATCACCAACTGGCCCAATCGTCCACTTTGATCTGCTTGCAACCTCTGCGCACTCACGCATGTTCAGGTAACACAACACAAGTGGTATCCCGAATGCCTCGCGTATACACGGTCTTCGGGGCAGGCGTGTGACGTGTTTGTGTGTGTGCTGTGCACGATTAACGATCCTGCCATCTTTCTCGCCCCCGCCCTCCCCTACACGTAGCGCGATCTTTGTCATTTCTCGGCGTACGAGTTGGCGATAGTTATAGCGTGAGAACACAACGACGACACAGAGACAAGAAGGACACGAAGGACACGAGCGCCAACTTTCAACAGTTTATTGTGCAGAGCGCGAAAATATATAGTTGAGACAGCAAACTATGGGGCAAAAACCATGTGGCACAAAGAGCAATACTTGAGTAAGGAAAAAAAACACAAAAGCACACAAAAAGGCAATGAAAATTCTATAGGGAAACGAAACAGGAGAGTAAAAGTAATATAACTTCTTTCGCGCACCGAAACCTTCGAGGAACCTTAGCTCTTCTCGGACAGAGACTTCTTGTCTCTGTGTCGTCGTTCTGTTCTCGCGCTATAACTATCGTCATGTCACACTTACTAGCCCAAGCTCCCACACTTCTAACGTACGAGTTGGGTCTTGAGAAAATATGAAAGCACGGAAAAGAGAAGCCGGCCAAAATGCAATAGTGGCGCTTTCAGAGTCAGTTCTTCTCCACGCTAGGTGAAATCGCACGGGGTAGGTTCATGCGAGAGAGGCTAAAAGGTTTAATTGATAGTGTTGACCTCAGATATGATGTCAACCTAGGGAGAGAGAGAGATAGAGAAATGTGTTAATGAAAAGCTGCAGATGCAAGCATGACTATTCAGCCTGGCATGCTGCTGCAGTTGCTAGGTGATAGGTCAACTATTGATAGCACAACACATACAGCCACACACACGCCCACATAGATTAAATTCTCTACAAAGTGTTGTTTAAGCTCGTGGCCTGCAAAAATGGCAACAGCGTTTCCAGTGGACATGCTCATATAATTTGCTTGAACGGAGAAAGAAGCTTCGCTTAGACATAAATGAGTTTCATTGATCTTAGGCTGATTGGAAAGTGCAAATAGGAAACTGCGCGAAAAAAAGATTTACGATAATTCATAGGTGTACCAGGGCGAGCCCTATGGAACACTTGAATTTATTTCACGCAACTATGTGATGTGGAAAGTGCAAGTACATCACCCACATTAATCTGCATAAAGAAAGCAGCTGTCTAAAAATGGTGAATCGGTTTGTACGACTAGGTGGCGAAGTTCACCAGACTATACAGGAAGCCAGCGGATAAGAGAAGAGTAGCATGGGATTGCTGGGTACGCCACTTTATTTAGACATAAGATGAAGGAAATAAAATTTGTTCATCTGTTTTATTTGTTACTTTTCTTTCTTTGTACCTCATCATCATCAGCTTGACTAGGCCAACTGTAAAGAAAAGGCATCTCCTATGTTCCGCCAATCAACCTGGTGCTGTGCATTCTGCTGCCACATTACACCATCATAATTCTTAATGTTTCATATGCATATCTAACTTTTTGTTTCCTCTTAAACCGCTTGCCTTCTCTGGTAATCCAGTTAGTTACCCTCATTGAGCAGCGGGTATACTGCCTACGCACTACGTGACCGGCCTCTGTCCATTTATTGTTCTTGACTTTCAGTATAATATCCTTAACCCCGGTTTATTCCCTGACACACTCTACTCTTTTTTTGTCTCTTGCTGTCTTCGTACATACTGAAGCGCAATAAGCACTACATATAGAGTTTTCTAACGTGAGTAAATATACACATGGGAAGTATACAGCGACAAAAATTCATGAAACCGATCATCACATGAGAACGTGTGTAACCATTATACGTCTTTCATGAAAGTTACAAAGCATCGGGCTGGAGATGAGTGCTAGAAAGAGTTAAGATACGCGTTGTTAAATTTCATTTTTACGATCTGTTTTTTTTTCTTCTCGTAATCCTACGGAAATAATTTTAAACCGCTCTCCTTAACAAACATTTCTTCTTGAAAGTTCAGTTCGTTTTTTTTATGGCCAAGCGAAATGAATTGGAACCAAAAAGACAAAAACGGAAAAGAAAAAATGAAGTACACTTGGTTAAATTGCGTCTGTCTCATTTTCCTCCAATGTGAGGGAACCGCAAGGCTTCCATTACGGGCGCCGAGAAAAACCCCTCGAAGAGATTATTACTTGAGGAACCCGAAGCGATAGCGGAGGCGGAATCTGAAAGAAAAACGACAACTGCAGCGAATTCTCGCCGCTATTTCTCCGACCTCACAAGAGACGAAGAAACGTCGCACAACTCTGCAACAATCAAGGAATGGCAAATAAATCACAGCAACCGACTAAACAAACAAGATAAAGATTGAAGAACTATTATAGACCTCCATCGTTCTCTCTGTCTCTTTCCTTTTCATTCTACAAGCTCCTCTTATTCCCGTGAGTCGGCAGTTATGTTTTTTCAATTTCGCGGACCATTCTCTCCCCGCTGTGTGCTAGTGTATCGAGCTCAAATAGGTCCTCTCGTTTCCTTCATGACCCGAAAACAAGGGCGGCTAAAGGCGTTATTCTCTAAGCTGCTTCGAAGACGATTATCCTTCCCCCAACACAGTACCGCTGGAAAACGGTCGACATGCTGAAGCTCGAGCAAGCTGAGCCGATTGCAGGCTGGCTGTTCGAGGAAATCCGGGCTCGCCGTCTGGGAAATCGGCGGATGGAAAACAGCCTCGACTTGTCTACAGGAAGCACCTCTTGCCGGTCGGCGATACCCGAGTTGGCTCGGAACCCCAGACAGCCTTTCTATCCACTTTCTTTCTCTCTATCTCTTTCTCGGTGGAGGGAAGACGACGCTTCCTGTGTTTGAGGTGTGCCTGCTTTGCTGGCCGCCAGCATGTTTTGTTTGCCAGGCTCACTGGCTTCGCTGTAGCGTTAGCGAAGAATTATAGCTGTGCGGTGTCTGCACGCGGGTCTCTAGAAGCGCCCGGCCACGTACTGCGGGAGTTCGCGTGTTCACTTCCGACAGAGGCAGCGATTTTCGGATGGTAGGAACAGGAGGAGAAAAAAGAAAGCAAACTGTACGCGAAGCTGCATTGGCCAGCGCAGTAGGTTGTTGGACTCGTGTGATCTTGGCTTAAGGAAGTCTGCATGCCTTGTCAAAGCCCTCAATCACGAAATCACACCGGAGAAACAATTTTTGTTCATCCTCGCGAGAACTTCGCTGTTGCGAAAACACACACACACACACACACACACACACACACACACACACACACACACACACACACACACACACACACACACACACACACACACACACACACACACACACACACACACACACACACACAAAGCAGGCCGATGTCTTCGCAACAACAAAATTTATTTTAAGAAGTCTCTAATCTTGCTGTTCTTTCAGGTTTCTTTCAATTTGAGAATTGTAGAGAAAGATCTGCATCATATGCCCAATTCCTTTGCGATATCCGCCTTTTTGCAGCCATTCGACGCTCCGGCCGTGATTTTGGACTCGTCCTGGAAAGTCAGAAACTTCTAATAGGAGGCAGCATCCTCCCGCTAGGGAAAATAACACTGCACGTAAGCAAAGCACGTGCGATCTCGGTGGCCACACAGAGAGACGCACGGAAGCAAGCCACAAGGCCGCAGAACACTTACACGAAATCTCGTCAGACAACATGTCTGTCGGCAACATGCCACATTCCTCAATTCCGTCATTCGAGAAGGTATGTGTCGGCGTAATTCCCAACAGGTGCGTTAAGAAAAAGCTGTTCTAATAAATAAAGTAAATAAATGAATAAAGTCTTGTTGCTATTACCATCGATGATATGTGAGGTTTAACGTCCCAAAACCATCATATCATTATGAGAGACGCCGTAGTGAAGGGCTCCGGAAATTTGAACCACCTGGGGTTCTTTAACGTGCACGCAAATCTGAGCACAGGACCTACAACATTTCCGCCTCCATCGGAAATGCAGCCGCCACAGCCAGGATTCAATTATGAGACCTGCGAGTCAGCAGCCATGTACCTTAGCCACTAGACCACCACGGCTGGGCTTGCTATCATCATCAATTGCTATCATCATCAGCAATGTTCACGCCGGTAGCATCGACGCTTGTTGTCAAAAACGTGTGCGTTCAATGTTTCTAGCGAAAATTGGCCTAATATTCGAACTTCTGGGCTCTGATGAGTTGAAAAAAAAAGAAACCTACGAATCTCTACAAAGTGAATGATGACGAGTGGGCGAAGCATTCGGCAGTTAAATCACCCGCCCACTCGCGCATGTAAATGAGTCAAAACGCCGTGTGTACCGTATATATTACGTTTCGTTGGTCATAACTCGTATGTTGTGCCGAGTTCCGCATTCCGTTTTGGCTTCATTATTACTGCTTTGTGGTCCGTGAAGTACAGAGCCCATTTCGTTTATGCACATTTCTTTATACTTAGAGATTTTAGAAGGGTGAGCCTTTTAGGTACTGAAAGCACGCGTGAACGCTTCATTCCTTGACTAGGCCGAATTTGTACAAGGGCTTGCTTATCAGCTTTCGCCTATTGTGCACGCTGACGGCTGCGTCACCGGGGGTATATGTTTCCTAGAAGGCATTGCACATTTTTCTGAGCATCTATCGCGACGTCGACGCCTTGACCTTTGATTCTGTACTGCCCGTTGTCGTGCGTAGAACATTTGATTCTCATGACTGGGAGCGATGGAGCGATAAATCGCTGCTTGTTGTCTATGTAGACGCCAAGTCCCTGCATGCCATGCTCTCGCCGCCGTAGTAGCAGCTTGTTGTCAACGTTGCCGCTTCGCCGCTGTTTCCCGAACATTCAGTTCGAACTAGTTCGTTGTCTGCGTCAGCGTTGCCTTTCGCGGGCGAGAGCACCTTCACGTTCGTTTTCACACATGACAGAAAACAAAATCAGCAGTCTGGAACGCATTTACTCTTCGTCGTCACCAGCCACAACAGAAAGTGCATGTAACGCTTTATAGATGTGTGGTGGGTACCCTGCTCACCCGCAGAATTACGATTGTCATACTGGCATGGTGGGTGCTTGCCTACTTCTTGAAAGTTACAGTGGGCTCATATAGTTAGTTAGTCGGTACCTTGCATATGCTGTGTCGTGATGGACATAAGGCTGGCATATCGTGGGTGCCTTTCATGCACTGGGCCGGTCACGGAGAACACACAAACGGACAAGCCTAGACTTTAAGGTGCTTCGCCCTTTCAAACAGTGTTGCACTTCACTACCTGAAGCTTTCGACGATGTGGTAACGTTTTTTTTTAATATCTTCGTCGTCGAGAGGGAAGAAATACACGGAACACTATCGACATTCACCGGAGACGCCAGATTTCTTCGTTACTGCGAGAATTTCGTTCTTGAGGGTTTTAGTGCTAGTGCATAGTTCAAATGTATTTCTTTGTGCCCGCGCATTTATGAGTACAGAACTACCTTGTCAAAGCGTATACTTGAATATTAATTCAACGTTTGCATGCGGCCGATTACATATGTAAGTTTTAGAGATCTTTTTTTTTTAAAGAAATATAGTTGCGTATTGAGCAGGAAAAGTTTCAGAAAGAAGACAGATAGGACATCTCCTATCTACCTTCTTTCTGAAACGTTTTCTGTGCACTAGAGAAGTATATGTCTTTGAAAAAAAAATACAATACTAACCAGCCTAAGTAGCCACCCTTTTGCATTCTATGAGGTCTTTGGGGGTTATGTTCTTACAAGAAAACAATATCCGAGAAAAAAAGTTGCATTAACGCAAGCACACTCTTAAAATTTGAATCTATAGATTGTCTGCCTTTGAGCTAGCGTCGGGAAGAATGTCCTTAGCACCCAATCGCACGTTTCTGCACCAACTTCAATAGTTTCACGTATGTTATATTCCATGGGAACAAATTTTGTATGACTTGTTTCCATCCCGAATGACCTTCGTAAAAAGTATGAACAACATACGACATTGACACACTTCAGGAGAAATGTTTCAGCAAAATATCAAGGGCAGCGTGCAAACGCTTGCTATCACAAGTGCATTTATGCATGGAGAAGCACCTTGCTGAACCATACTTGTATGTATATTAGTCTGCCTTTTTAATGGGGTCCATTTCATGCGCAGTTATAAATGGATGGTAGATGTTTAAGAGCGCTAATAGACATCAGTATAGTATCTCCCTAGCGTGTATTCTATACATGTACTGTATTGTACTTATAAATGAACTGCCCCCCCCCCCCGCTTCCTTCCTCTAGCCCAATTAGTCTTCCTCATTTATTCATATTGGTAACCGAGAAGCAAGATAGTATTAAGAATACTACGACTACTACTACGAAGAACGCGTTGTGATTACTTCATGTTTGATCTGAATGTATGCGCGAGTCTGTGAACGTACCGAGTCCTCTTGCGGCACCTGTCCTTGAAAGGGAGAGTGATTAATGACTGTCGTTTACACAGGAGTTTGTTGAGCCATCGTCTTCTGCTAAAACGACTTTAGAGCCACTGATAAATGATTTGGTATCTCTTTCCAGCCAGGTAGCGGATCGTTAATGCAATGTGAAACGATAATTGTTTATGTCGACCTCGACGTGAGGCTTGCCGTAAACAGTGCACCGGGGCCATCGGGTTGCAGAAAATAGACCATCAGAGTGTTTGTTCCCGTGAACGAAACATGGCTCACATCGGCAGACTGGAAGTTATGGCGGCTGTCTAGGTTCACAATTGAGAGATTTAAAAAATGATACGGGTGGCTCGGTTATCCGTATCAATAAAGGCTTTTTTGCAAGAAATGCTCTCTTTGGTATTTCCATAGATTCCACTGAGAGACAAATGCATGGCACCTAGGGTAACCAGGATGTACAGCCGCAGCCACGTCTGTGTAGAGCGCTAAAACAGCCGGTTTTTGCTCTGCGGGTCAAAACCTTGCGGCAGTTTCGGGCTCTGAAGTGGTGTATCAGTAGCATGCATGGCCTAGTTGTCAGGCTGACCACGTGAGAGCCTGATACTGCCCCAAGGTTTCGCCCCACAGAGCGAAAACCGGCTGTTGGCGGGCTCTACACAGACGTGGCTGTGGCTGTACACACACAGTTTGCTATCTTGTGCATGGAAGGGGGAGAAGGAAAAGACTAGAGAGATAGAGCAAGAAATAAAGAGAGAACAAGTGACACGCACACACACACATATCAGCGCCCACCACCTATACCCAGATAGCGACAATTGATAGGAATTTTATCCCGATTTCTCCGCGGTTGTAGGAAAGGGACTAAAATTCAATATTTTAAGAAATGGCGAAGCTTGCACGAAGCCGCGCAAGGCTTGAAATAGCAAAACTGGATGATTCTGGAAACAAATATGGCTGGTTCTAGGATGGTTGCAGACTCTTATAGGTCTTTCTAGGCTAGGGTGTACATGTTTCTCTAAATCCTAGCTATAGACGTTAGACAGGTGATGTTGGATTGTTTCTGCGCTGACTTTCAGTGCCGAGAGGTTCAAGCTAAGTCTCATACAGTCAGAGACGGCACGGACACATCGTCGTATGCCTATATGGTACCCACTATTCCGCTGTCTTGCAGCCACAATTGCCTTTTCATTCTTCGCTCATTGAATGTACTCGCGTCTTCGGGTCACCGCCTTCGCTATGCAGCTATGATGGTGATGATGGCCTGAACGAATGGCTCTCACCCACTCTGGGGGGTTGGCCAAGAAACAATTATTTAGGCAGTACACCACATATTACTTTAAAATCTAATGAATTTAAAAAAGTTAGAAGAAATCAAAGTTTAATAACTTATAGCTCTGCTATTTGTTGAGATAGCTATCACCGTCTTCCTTTTTAGTTGAAAGTGTGGGTAGTGGGATTAACTAAAATCTATGGTATACTCACGTTTATGATGATCATAGTTTCGCCAGAGGTCACACAAATATCGATTTCACAAGGCAGAATATTGGTCTATTTCTTTTTTTCATATTAAGTGAACCAGTGGTGGTTAGTAAGATTTAACAGATTTTTGTGCCACCTGTCAGTTACTGCTGATAGCTTTATCGTGTAGGCCGCACAGTGGCCCATACTCGGTTGGCCACACAAATTGCGGCTAGCCTAAACAACTTGGCTATTAAAGAGCCTTGCGTGGACTGGCGCCAAAGAACCGCAGATCTATTAAACATATAACAGGCTGAATCATGAATATCCATGCCAACTAGAAATTGTTCTGTTCTGGGCAAAAGCTCGAAACACCTTCGCAAAAGCCCATTCAAGGTGAAAAATGGTGCACGAGGGCTCACCGCACTGAAAGCTTCGAAAACGCTCCAGAATCTCTAGCTGCAGCATCCGTAGTATACATCGTTATACCTCTCTTCCGGGGTGCATGCGTGAATAGTGCTAACGCAGATAAGGAGAAGGAACCGATGATCATCGAAAATTCATGAAAGAAGCGGGGACTTCATCTCATTTGTCAGGAGGTTGTGTCCTCCTCCTTATACAGGAGCATCAATCTTCTCCATATCAAAGCAACGCGGTTCTGCGGCGCTTCGTTGCGCCTGGTTGATCGAGATGCGTGAGTCAGACATCGCCCGCATACATGCGGCAGGTCAACCAGGCGTCCGTCGGACAGCCAGGGTGCCAACCTACCAAAACCAAACTCGATCGTGCCTTCACCATCAACGCTTTTGCATTTGATGTCTGCGGAACATCCCAAAGACGGGTGGGGGACTGGGCCTCTCAAAATCCTTCATCCACAACGTGACCCGGCGTACCAGTCAGTATAAGACTGGATTGACTGTCCGAACCAGAGACGAAAGCGTATGGGAATAGTGTACGGTTCAATAAAGGATCGCCGTGCTGGTCCGTCCAAGAGGAAACTCACGCACCGAAGACTCGCTGCGGGTGCTAAGCGTGGATTCACTTTATCCGCCGTAGTGCTTCCCGACTATACCCGTGGTGACCTCCTTTCTCCCAGACATACACCGTCGTTCGTGTGCCACCCTCTCTCGCATTACTGCCTTTTCCGAAGATGCCGCCAAGAGTGCGCAAACACGACAAGATCGACCCCACGCACGCACTTCCTTCGAACGTGTGCTCCTTCTTGGCCTCCGAACTTGCCTAGATTTTCTTATTGCTCTCTCCTCTTGAACGGTGTTCTTGGTCGATGACGCTGAATAATTCATGAAGTTCTTTGCACTTTCAAAGGTTTTCTGGATCCCGGTTATTACGGTTGACCGCAGCAGCATCAGAGACAGCAGCTGCTGGGGCGTGAAGAGGAGAGAAAGCTCATGTTTAAGCTGCCTCTCCCTCGAAACTCGATATTCCATGCTAACTTTGTTTATTATGCTGTAAAAACACAGGTAGCTTGCGTGTTCGCGGAAGTAAATAGAATTATCCGAAGCAGTGTAACGTAGCGTTCCGTAGCAACATTAGCAGGTGCGCGAGAAGCACTTTCAAGGTGTAATATGCGTCACCTCCAGAGGTGTCAAAGTGATTCCAAAAGGTATGTTGTATCAAACGACTCTACCGAAAAGTTGATTTATGTATTTAATTATTTATTTATTGATGCCCTCAAGGCATACAAGAAGCATTATAGAAGGGAGGCGCTAAGGCACTTCAATACATGCAAAAACAAATATGTAGAGTACAATGATATATAAAGCAAAAAACAATATTATCATGAATTGAAGAAAAATATAAGAGTGTAACCAAAAGGAAGGCCACATTCAGATTTGATGTTTTGTGGCAATAATGGCTTGCAGAGAAGTTCAAAAAGAAGAATTTTCAAACAGTAGGTGCACGATGAATAACACGATTCAGGACTAGAGAGGCTATCAAAAAAGCACGCTGAGAATATTATGTAGATATATACTTTCAATACGGCTCAAGTTCAATACAAGCCCAAAGCAAACCTATCCAAGTCTCAAAACGAGATAAAACAAAGCCTGCGTGTGTTGAAAAAAGTAAATGCCACAAAAAACATTTATTTTGTCAAATCAGCTCAAATATTACATTTAGGCTTTACTTTTACGTAAGGAGCCTAAACGAAGATTTTCGGCATGTTAGCGCTCAGTATATTACGTTAGAATGGCGTGAGTTGATAACGTAATTGTATTTTGTTCAATGTCACAAATATTATAAAGTGAATTGATAACTGCCCTGATTGAAGTGCTGTTCAGAGGCCAACCATACATGTCATGCAAAGCGCTCTATTTACTTATCAGCCAGATTACGCCCACTGCAGGACAAAGGCAGCCGCCAGTGAACTGGGTCATGTGTTTGTGGATGCCACTTTATACCCACAAGCTTCTTAATCTCATCTGTCCACCTAACTTCCTGTCTCCCCATGACCTCGCTCGCCTTCTCTTGGAATCCAGTATGCAATTCTTAAAGACCAGCGGATATCTTGCCTTCGTGCTACGTGCCCTGCGCATGACCATTTTTTCTTGTCCTCCTAACCTCACCGAGTCATATTACATCCGATTTAACACCCTGTAGTTGCTCTATTAGCTCAGTTAGACTTGCTCTGCTAGATAAGGTTGTAGCGTTAAACGCTGCCAATTTCAGGTTGAAACAGTGACGGCCTGTCTGGACCCAGATATTCTTAGCGCTCTATTCTGCGTCGCATATATGAACGCCTCCGTGGTCAGTTTCACGGCCACTTGGGACGGAGGGTCGGAGATTAATTGGCGTATCTATGTGGGAGGTAGTGGCCAGTACTGCACCAGGGTGACTATAGTCCTTCTCTGGTGAGGGAGTGCGTTATCGGTGGTGCTCACCGGTGAGGCCCGCACCCAAGGCCTCTTTTAAAGCAATTCAATCATCACGCGGTTGTTTTTAAAAGTCCGGCGGGGAATTGCGTAGCACTGGGATCCCAACTGCAAAGCTCTTGCACGTGAGTCTGATACTTTAACCACGACACCAGTACTGGCTCTGGTTACTATGCATCACCAGAACTAAGCAGCAGTGAGCTAGGACAGGCCTTGAGTAAACAAGCCCATAGGGAACGCACAGCTCGTTTTGTGGAATATAAACGTCGGCTCTTGACCTACACAGTTGCTACAAATTCACAACGAGCCACAGGCAAGTGGTTCAGGCTCAGACGAAGGGAAAAACACGAAAGCACCATAAGAGTGCACTCATAATAAAAAAAAAATATTGTTGGAAAACAGTACTAGAAAAGGTTGCCTAACATAACTTAACATAACCTGACATAAACGTTTATTACCCAAAACTGAGCAGCGGTGGAACGACCCAAAGTAGTTACAGTTCCTACCGTACAGTATACGAACTCGCTCTTTATGAATTTAAATGCGCGATTTTTATAGAATGAATAGCGGTATAAATTTCGAAATTACGCACATGTTTTAAAACAATAATGAATGGCACTAAAGAGCCGTACTTAACGTTCTTAAGGCGTGGTACGTTACCCTAGGCTGCACGGATATCTGCGCTGCTGCTTTTAAGGCCTTGAACAGAGGTGCAAAGATTTCCTATCTGTTTGCTTCATTTCTTCCTTGAACTAGATTAGGATTAGGGTGTTGTGGAGAGCCGGCGGATCTTGAGTTGCAGGCAATTACCCCACCCGATTTCCTGTTCGCTAATTGTATTGAACTTACGTACTTTTTGTTTTAACTAAGTGCGGACATGCTCTTAGAAAGTCGTGGGTAAATAGAGCTACGCATTGGCGTTGCCGAGAGGAAGGGGGCGGTTGATGGAGGTTGGTTTAATCCTTACCTGCTCGCGCACCCAGAAGGGGGCGCCATTCGAAAAGTTTTTTACGTTTTTTTTCTTGCGGGCCTAGTGTTGCAAATGTCGCTGCCCCGTCAAAGAGGATTGATTGATTGACATGTGGGGTTTAATGTCCGAAATCCACCATATGACTATGAAAGACACCGTAGTGGAGGGCTCCGGTAATTTTGACCACCGGGGGTTCTTTAACCTGCACCCAAATGTGAGCACACGTGCCTGCAGAATTTTAGCCTCCATCAAAAATGTAGCCGCCACTGCCGGGATTCGATACCACGACCTGCGGGTCAGCAGGCGAGTATACCTTAGCCACTAGACCACTGCGACTGAATAAACCGTTAAAAAGGGGGATGCTCTTAACATCAATGCATCCTTCTAGCGCTCGTGAACGCGAACATGAACAAGCCAGAAATCTGCGTTATGCGATGAAGTGCCATTGAAGAGAAGAATGTCGTTGTCAAACGGGGACAGTTATATGAAAAACTCCACACCCACCGTTTCCTGCGTATCATTAAAAAATGAAGGCTTTCTGATTGCAGTAAATAAGGTGACGTTAACTACTTTTGTGCTGCAGATAATATGAATTGAAAATTTTTATTCATTATTTAATAGGCACTGGTTACGTAATGGCTGCATGTCATATACAACCTGGCAGCACGCGGGGGAGCCCCACCGCGATGGTCTAAAGGCTAGGGTACTCGGATGCTGACCCGCAGGTCGCGGGGCAAGTCCTGGCTGCGGAGGCTGCATTTCCGATGGAGGCGGAAATGCAGGCCCGTGTTCTCAGGTTTTGGTGCACATTATAAAGAACCACAGGTGGTCAAGATTTCTGGAGCCTTCCCCTACTTCGTCTCATATTCAGTGGTGGTTTTGGGACGTTAAACCCCACATCTCAATCATACAAATCAATCAGCACGTGGCGCATACGGCAATGACATTCATCCTGTCAATGCTCACTGCTGTGTAGCCAACGACAAAGTAGTCCCTTGCGCAAAAACCCTAATTAACGGTGAAACACTGGTGATCATCTGATAGAGGAGACACCACGCACACATCGAGCAAAAGCTACGGCGGCAACCTATTACGAGTGATGTTTCAGGCAGACGGTGTACATAAGCAGGTGCAAAGCTTGCCTCTACAGGATGATCTGGCAACCGACAAAGATTAACACTGAGATTCGTGACACACCTGACAGTCGATATTTATCCGCGAGGAGCACAGTCAAAGAAGCGTTCTGTTGGCGTTCCCCAAACGCGTGACCGGAAATGTTTGACGATGGGCGGCAGTATTTCGCTATTGCGGCCGACCAGCTAACCCCGTAAACGCGCGCGCGAGCGCCCTCTCCCGCTCGTTTATCCGGCTAGCTGCAAACGTGCTTCCGAAACTGACGTGCGCCAATTACGAGCGTGAAGTGGGCGTCAAACGCATCACCGTCGTTTCAAAGTTTTCTTTTTCTTTTCCCGTGCCCCTAACATTTTATTTATTTAACAGAGAACCCTCTCACGTGCTTCCTCGGCTAATACCACACTTCTCGCGCATCGCCAGTCGCCTTTACGCACAGCTTTGCTCTAAGGCACTTCCGACACGCCGCAGTTTTTTGCTGTTTTCAAGTTGTAAAACAAGGCAGAACGGAACGTCGGTGCGATAAGGGGGCCTTCGTTTGCGGGGCACTTTTCAGTGAACGTGCCTTGCTTGCCCATAAACACTTTCCTGCGCACTCGTGCAGCCATGGATTTTTTTTTTTGCTTGACTGGTTTTAAAACCTGTTCTGTCATTCGTTCTATAACGGCTCTAGAGCAAAGTTTGGCACTTATATGCAAATGACTTGGTCTCTGACAGCCTTGTTTATCTGAAGGTCTCGATTATATTGTTGATTGTGGTTCTCTTTGTGTTTTCTGGTTTAGAAACACTTGTTACGAACGAGTTTTCTAATTTCATACCTAGGATATATTTTTTTTCTTTCAAACAAGATTAGGGATTCGTTTTTATTTATTTATTTTTTTGCGCACAAAACTATAACAGGCTTGTTAAGCTATGCACTGAGTTAATGGTACGGTTTTCACATTTTTAACAGTAGCCTGAAGGCCGTTATTACGGTACTTCAAAGACCGAAAATCGGTACTTAGAAGTAGTACTGCAAAGACCAAAGACCAATAAAAAATGAATACGCCTCCGGCACCTGTAAATTGCATAAGCTTGAACAACACAAAATTAGTTCAAGGCAAAGCCATAAATTCAAGGTTTCAATTATGATTCTGGTAAACACATTCTTCTTCAAATATTACTTCTAAGCTGCGTGAAAACACGAAAGTTATATCTTCCAGCAATCATTAATGTAAATAATGACCACGCACACAAGCAGATTTTTTCCATCTTGTCTCTTTTATAGATTCGGCGTTCTGGTATGTAACCAGAACACCACTGTGCGGCGTTCGGCACCGACTCACAAATATCCAGAGCAGAACGCCCCACGTGTACATCCTCGTCCACAGATGATTTTCCGCGATGATCATCGTTAAGTCATCGCTGTGTTGAGGTTTCATGACCACGATGCTCACCCTCCTCAATGAAATGACAACTCTATCAGCTCAGTGCTCCCTGCAAGTTGTCGATCCCTTGGAGACAGTCCTTGCAAGCCTCTTTTGAACATCTTGCAGTCCAGTCTACAGCTTTAGACAACCACAGAAGAACTAATCTGAAACACTTCCCAATTGGGACTGTTTAAGCAGTTTAAGTGTGAGCGGTTAACGCTGACATGTGTGAGCGCGTATCACTCGTTCTTTTTTCATCCTTGCTTTCTCCGTTAATTGACGATAGTCTTTCTTAGGGACCTTCGACGCCAAAATTCGTCTGTCTGTACATTTGCCTGTTGGTCTGCCGTAACGATACTCCAAACGGCCCCAAACGATACTCCAAACCGCCAACCCCATGCGCAGCGCCCACCAATATTGCTAACGTTTAAGCGTTCATACTTGTGCGATTGTCAATTAAAAAACAAATATTGTGTATATCTGTGTCACCATAACAACGTGTCAATACTCTGTGTGTGTGTGTCTTCATACTATAAAAGGCATACATAAGGAATTCTATGGATCGTAGTGTTTATCACGCTGCGCTGACAATGCAACGCTTGCACGAAAAGGCAAGTGTTTCCAACGCTTTGCTAAGACTACACGGCGTTAGCACCTACCCGTCGCTTTGTGTTCTACACCTCATCACCTCCGAGACGGGCGTGCACGCCGCGCGTTTTTGTTTTCCTAGATAACTGCCAGATTGTGGTGGTAGAAACATTTATTGCCACTTTATGGCACGGGGCCGAGCCCCCTCATGGCACGTGGGTGCTCCCTCACGGTGAGGAGGCACCCTTACAACGCAAAGAAAAGCCCTTAAAGTTCGATCATCTTCATGGAGCACGAGATGATCCGGTGCTGATCGTACGCAAAAGTGCTGGTCATGAGAGTCTCCCAGTGTGACACTGCCGCAGGCGGAGGTGGGGGATGTGGGAAGGTGGGACATGTGAGAAGTATGTGGAGGAAGTCTCCTGGTTTGCCGCAAAGTTTGCATGAAGAGGGAAATCGGTCTGGGTAACGGGCGTTTAGTAATACGTGGTATGGAGCAGTCCAAATTTGTAGGCGTCACCAATGTGCGGCCTGCGCTATGTTTAGGAATGGGGCGAGGGGTGTGTATATTTTTCGTTGATCCCTGTAATACGATAGATTATCACGAAAAGAGAGCAAGCGCTCCTTTATCTGCGGAGGGACTCCGTTTCTCCTGCCCGGAATGTGAGACCTCGGGCTAAAGAATGAGCCTCCTCGTTGCCAAGGAGGCTGGCATGTGCTGGCGTCCAGATGAGTGTTGTAGAACGCTGAGGCTGCCAGAAGCATAGCAAGCGAGCACCACAGTACGGGATATCAAGCCATTGGCGTCGTTCAGAATAGCTGACTTCGAGTCGCTAATGATTGTGGCGGCGGGTGTAGAGATGAGAACAAGCGTGATAGCTGTCTCTTCTGCCTCTGTGGTGAAATTTGTGACAATTGAGCGCGAAGTTAGAAGATTGACCTGGTTCTTAGCTACCGCAAGGACCATGCGGGATCCTGACGCATATTCCGCTGCGTCCACGTGGCACATCATGGTCCTCGCCACATTGTTTCTGGAGGGCCGAAGTCCTTGCCTTTCTGCGTTTCTCGTCTCGCATGTTCTTGGGAAAGGGGGGGGGGGTACGTTTAGGTGAGAGCGGAGGTTAGAAGAAAGAAGGACCACCTCGGCTGAGTGTGTAATTGCGGATAAATTGAATTGTGACAAGAGAGCGTGGCCAGCCACCGAATTAGACAGACATTTTTGTGCCGTAACGGTGGCTTCAGCGAGTTCCACAAATGTATCATGTACACGAAGTTTGAAGAGTCTGTCATTGGATATGCTTAGGGGAAGGCGTAGATGCGTTTTTGTGCTACTTCGTTGAAGCGCGTTAACCCGGTCTCTCTCCTTCTGTCGGAGAGGTAGGTAAGGGAGGGAATACGTGGTGCGGCTTACGATGTAAGCCTGGGGTGTGTTTCGCTCGCGCAGACCAACCTGACGTTTCGCTATGCGACGAATCAGTCAAGTGGTCTGCTGTGCGCGTGTTTGAAGAGTCCTGATTACTTTCCCATGTGCGCCATGTGAGTAGAGAACTACCACTAGCACTCAAATTTTCGAGACAAGTGGGATGGGGTGGGCACATGGCGCAGAGAGATAGTGGGAATGGCTGAAGTATGTTGCTTCGGTCGGTAAAGAAAGAGCTCCAATTTGAAAGGGGAGCAGTTAAGGCCACATTCTCGAACATATGTGTAGATTGTGGTTAGTGCCGATTGTAAGTGTTTTATTTCGGCGTCACTACCACGGTTTGCCCAGACGGTGATGTCAGCGTTGAAGCTGAAGTGGATGTCAGGGATCTCACTTAGCTTTTGGGACAGATGAAGCAGTGCTATGTCAACGAGAATAGGTGAGAGAACTGCTCCCTGGGGCGTACCACGTGCGCCAAGCTTGATGCCTGGCAGGCTGTGATCGGCAAAGGTCAATTTTGCTGTGCGGTGGCTGAGGAAGTCGCGGACGTAGTTGTACACGTCTTTGCGCCGACTACCAGAGTTACAATGTTCTCTAGGACAGCTGAGTGCGCTACGTTGTCGAATGCCTTGGTTAGATCTACTCCTAACATAGCTGAGGTATGGCATGTTAGAGAGTAGAGAATGTGGTGTTTCAGTTGCAGGAAAACGTCCTGGGTGGAAAGCCCAGGGCTAAATCCAACCATGCAAGTAGGCAAAAGATTATAGCCTTCTAGGTACTGGCAGAGCCTGGTTTGGAGTACATGTTTTATGAGTTTGCGACACAAGAAATGAGGGATATGGGCCTGAGATTAGACGTAAGGAGAGGTTCCCAGGTTTGGGTGTAAAGACAACCTTGGCCTCTTTTCATTGTGGTGGGAGGGTGCCCCTTAGCCAGCACTCATTAAAGTATTCAGTAAGGATGACAATCGATTGGTCATTGAGGTTACGAAGTCCTTTGTTGTGAATACCGTCCGGACCTGGGGCTGAGGAAGTGCTTAGTTTCTCTAGTTTGGCTTGAACTTTGGCTACTGTAATGGGCTGGTCGAGGAGCTCATTAGGAGGACCTGTATAGTAGTGATGCAATACGGTGGGGTATGTTGGGAAGTACTTATTTTGAAGTTCCTAGAGGAGCTCTGGTGGAGGTTTATGGCAAGTATGTAGGAGTTCAGTGAGGTTGTGTCTCTGGGTAGTCTTTGAGTAGGATCACTTAAGTGTCTGAACAAATTACAAGTCTGAGACAAACTCATGTTGCCATCTAATTTGTTGCAAAGTGATTCCTTGTTCTGTCGTGAAAGAGTGACTGCATGAATCTCTATCTCTTTGCTCAGGTGGGCGAGGCGACGTCTAAGAGTACGGTTCCAACGCTGGCTTCGCCAGCGTCGTTCTACGCTTGCTTTAGCGTCTCATAAATGTAGGAGACTGGAGTCGACTGTGTAGCTTGGGAAGTCCTCTCGCACTAGACGAGTTGCGGATTGCACATCACTCCGAAGTTGTTTTGACCATTCAGTGACGTCCGTGACAGAGGCGTGGGTGCGCATTGCCCTATAAGTGCGGCAAAAATCCAAGTTGGTGAAAGTTGAACCTCTGGGAACCTTGCGGGGTAGTTGCATATTTAAGAGAATTTCGATAATGTAATGGTCACTACCCAAATTCTTTTGTGTTGCACCATGTGGCATGAGGGAGGCGATGTGCGAACGTGAGGTCTGGTGTAGTGTCTGTGCAGACACTATTCCCCATGAGTGTCGAAAAGGCATAATCTGTGAGCTGGGAGAGACCGGCTTGCTGCGCTGCTAACCACACCCAGCGTCCTTTTGGTGTGTCTCGCGGGTAACCCGAGGCCGTATGTGAGGTGTTAAAATCTCCCACGATGAGTAGGGGGCATTTATTGACTATGCGTTTCGCGAGCGTAAAGAGGCGCTGGAAGTTGCCTAGTAAGCACTTAGGGCTGCTAAATGCATTCAGGACGAAGAGGCTGTTAGCTCTAGCATGTTGCGACACAAGCTCAATTAGAAGGTGGTCAATGTCTTGGACTGCTAAACAGTAGGAGATGGTGGTAATTGAGCGAATAATTAGGAACGCCACGCGAGAGGGTGTAGGAGATGTGGGTGTAATAGAAGTATAGCCGGGTAAGGTTAGTGTATTGGAGGGTTCTTGCAGGGCAAGGGTATCGGCTCCCGCAGCGCAAGATGGCAGTTGGTGGACAGCTTGACGCTTCTGGCCAAAACCTCGGCAGTTCTACTGCCAGAATGTCAGATCACGGATTGGAGCTGCCATCATGAGAGTCTAGAAGGGGCGTAGCCGCCGCACAGCGTTGGGAGCCGTTAGCGACGTCAGGGAGCGGATTTTCTTACTATGCTGGTCTCGCAGCTCGCATTTGACGGGTCAAAGCGTCCGCTATCCAGCCAGTTAACGGTCGAACACTCGTGAACATTTAAACAAAAGTAACTTTAATTAACAGGAATTGGGGTCACATTTCAACAAACATTCACGAGCACTCAGTAAGTCCCCCTGTAAAAAAGCGGTGCTGTTGCTCGGGCAGGTAGGGTGAGTCTGCCGGCCGCTTGGCATTTCTTCTTCCGTCGACGACCGGTGTTTTCACTCTCTCCGTGAGCTGACAGAGAAGATGACAAATGACGCTCTGAAGTTCGTTTGCGGCGCCCGTTTAAAGTGGCCATAACAAAGGAAAAATGGGTTTCAAGACGTGGAAGTAGCCCGTATTAAGGGATTAAGCGTCTCCCCCGACTTCCTTTGGTGGCACTTGAAAGGCAAACACGGCTCCTGGCCCACTCTCTTCGAGAGGGGACGGCACACTCCCCGTCTGGTGTCTGCTTGCTAGACGCCACAGTTTGTCGATGGCGAAAACAAGGGCGCCACTTCCGATATCGGTCGGCAGAGTTTCCCTATTGCACCATTCCTTGCAATCTTCACCTCCACCTTGCGCACCATTCCGTCCGCACTGGGCAGGCTTTGGGTGACAACGTCGATGGGCCAATCGTTGCGATTTGCTTCTTTGTCCCGGATGAGCACGACGTCGCCTTCTTTTATATTCTTTCCTGAAGTGCACGAAGCGCTCTTTTGTCTCAGGGTTTTTTCGCAACGTGCGTCGCTGCGAGTACAGGCGAGAGAGAGCCTGTTCTTGGTTATTCGGAAGCCGCCGTCTTGGTGAGCGGAAAGGCAGAGGGGCAACCCAGTTGTTTGACCTGTCTTTGTATAATTCCCTATCCATGATATTGAGGAAGGCTCTATCTTCTATACACAGGGAACGCTCGTTTTCTTCTCGCGTTGTCTCGAACAGGTTAGGTGCCGGCGTGTGCGCAGGCGGCTGATGATAGTCACGCAAGTCCGTGAGGTGGTCGGCTACTTCAGCATGCTCCAAGCTGTGGCTTCTCGGATGAACAACAGGCGCCCGAAGAGACGCAAGCTCGGCATCACGTATGGCGGCTTGCTCAGTGATGTAGCTCGAAACCCGTAGTGTCCGGTCTAAAGGTGGGTGTGGGCGCACACACTCCCCGCCATCCTGTTCCACAGCTGCCTCGAGTGCACTTGCCTGAGCGTCTGCAGCAGCTGCCTCTTTTTCATGTTGTAGTACCTCAAGCTCGGCCTCAATTCTTGCCTTTTCTAAGCGCATTGCGGCCTCTTTACGACCAAACTCAGCTCTTACTTTGACGGCCTCTGCATGCGCGCGGGCCTGCACAGCAGCCAGGCTAATCGTGGAGAGGCCCGATCGTCGTGATCGCGAGGAAGCTCTTGAGTGAACCGATAGAGAGAACTGCGACGCTGTTTTATGTGCCTTGTCGCGTTCTTGTGGCGTAGCCTCTCGTAACTTTTCGCTCACGATCGCCTCACGGTCTTCATCGATTGCCTGTTGAAGCTGTAATTCGTGCCTGGCCTCAGGCGTCTTCGCCTTCTCGAGAAAGAATGAGTATGTTGCGGTAGCATGCTGGTAGCACTCGTAACTTGCACGAAGCTGCGTTTTGGCGCCGGTAAACTGTTCTCCCTTAGCGCGTGACACCGCCTGAAGAGCGCTCTCCACGTTTTTCCAAACAGAATCGAGTTTGTGGCAGTGCTCTTCGCGGCTCGTTTGGTACATTTCTTTAGCCCTCGTCGATGGGGTTGTTTTCCTTCGCGGCTGAATATTTGATGAGGAAGTTTCATCTTGTGGTGTGACATTTGGGCACTCATGCGTCAGCTCGTCCTGGTCCATTCTTGCTTGCACGTTTTGTCTCGGAGCGGACGTATGTGAAACAAATGGTGCTAAGCTGCGCGTTGAGCGTTGAGAGATGAAATGAGCCCACCTTGTTGCTGCCCTTCTGCTGTCAGCTGCTCAACTCCTTCGTGATGAAATCCTTGCAATGGGCGTGTGTCTGGGTTCAACCGGGGGTCTTGCCGTGGCGACGTATCCCATTGCCGGCGGACGTTGAGTTGGCGGCCGATGGCAGTTGAAGCGCTTTTTTACTGTGCTGAGCTGCGCGTTGAGCGTCGAAAGATGAAATGAGCCCACCTTGTTGCTGCCCTTCTGCCGTCAGCTGCTCAACTCCTTGGCGATGAAATCCTTGCAATGGGCGTTTGTCTGGGTTCAACCGGGGGTCTTGCCGTGGCGACGTATCCTATTGCCGGCGGACGTTGAGTTGGCGGCCGATCGCAGTTGAAGCGCTTTTTTACTATGCTGCGCTGCGCGTTGAGCGTCGAAAGATGAAATGAGCCCACCTTGTTGCTGCCCTTCTGCTGTCAGCTGCTCAACTCCTTGGCGATGAAATCCTTGCAATGGGCGTGTGTCTGGGTTCAACCGGGGGTCTTGCCGTGGCGACGTATCTCATTGCCGGCGGACGTTGAGTTGGCGGCCGATGGCAGTTGAAGCGCTTTTTTACTGTGCTGAGCTGCGCGTTGAGCGTCGAAAGATGAAATGAGCCCACCTTGTTGCTGCCCTTCTGCTGTCAGCTGCTCAACTCCTTGGCGATGAAATCCTTGCAATGGGCGTGTGTCTGGGTTCAACCGGGGGTCTTGCCGTGGCGACGTATCCCATTGCCGGCGGACGTTGAGTTGGCGGCCGATGGCAGTTGAAGCGCTTTTTTACTCTGCTGAGCTGCGCGTTGAACGTCGAAAGATGAAATGAGCCCACCTTGTTGCTGCCCTTCTGCTGTCAGCTGCTCAACTCCTTGGCGATGAAATCCTTGCAATGGGCGTGTGTCTGGGTTCAACCGGGGGTCTTGCCGTGGCGACGTATCCCAGACACACGCCCATTGCAAGGATTTCATCGCCAAGGAGTTGAGCTAACAAAGGAAAAATGGGTTTCAAGACGTGGAAGTAGCCCGTATTAAGGGATTAAGCGTCTCCCCCGACTTCCTTTGGTGGCACTTGAAAGGCAAACACGGCTCCTGGCCCACTCTCTTCGAGAGGGGACGGCACACTTACCCTTCAGCTTCTTTGGGCTTCTTGCGTTTACTAGGGGTGAGATCTGGCGTTGGAAGGCGTGTTGCGAACAAATTGCACAGTGATTCAAGATTTTTGTAGCGGTCAGTCAATGATTAGGCCCAGTATTGTCTGTTGTTACACAGATTACTGCATATTTGAGCGTTGTGCCTTCCTGATTTATGCTAGCGATACCTTCCTGCATTTTGCCTCAAAACTAGCATTAAAAGACTCAAGCAGGGCCGGTATATCGGCTAGTGAGCTGTGTGTGGAGGGACGCGGCATTGTGTCCTGATTTGTGTGCCGAGGAAGTTGCGTGTCGATATCTAACTCCAGCGAATCAGAAGAGGATGCGGCGTTGACAGAGCTGGGTGTGAAAGATATGCTAGGGGCGGTGGGTGGGTTGTGCGCAGGAGGTTGGGATGTAGTACGAGAGGGGGTAGCTGAAATGGCACGGCTTGTGGCAAGAGTACATATCTGCACCTCCAGCTTCGCGATGTGTGCTCGAAGGACGGCGGCTTCAGCTCGGGCTCCTTGAGCTTCTGCTTCGGCTGCCGCTGCCTCCTCCTGAGACTTGGCCAGAGCATCTTGTAGACTAGAATTCGCTGCTGATGATGGTGCGTGCTTGGAAGAAGAACGGGGAGGGCCCCAGCCTTATTTAAGCGGCTCGGTCCAGTTTTGCCTGCGTTGGCTGGGCTGAGTGGGCCCCGGTGACAGCTGCGGGAAGTTGTTTCCATGTGGATCCGCTTCTTGTCGCTGCCTTTGAGGTTGATTTGTCTGTTTGCGTGGCTGGTGAAGGTTGCGTACTTTCCATGATCCAGTGCCGGTAAGGTAAGAGCCCGCGCACAGAATTCACTTAGGCGTGCAAGGAGCTTTCTGGGGTGGATGTTGGATGCCATAACGTGGGAAAATATTAGTCCTGGGGCTTGGACATGTGTCGTGACGATGACCCGGTAGTCTGCAATTTGTACAGACATCCGGACTTCCGTGGTATGGAGTGCAGCAGTAAATGGCTCCAATGTAATGAATGGAATGTGGTACCTTGTTGGCGTCGAAGGTGATGGCTGATGAGAATGGACTGCTTCTTCCCCATTCGTCGGGCTGCGAGTATTGAGTATCCGGGATTCCGTCTGACCAGGTCTTCGCACAGCTGGGTTAGGGTCTCGTCGTCAAATGCATTTGGGATGACTTCTCTTGTAGCTCTTGGTGGGGGTGCCACGTAAGCCACACTGTGGTAAGCATGGCCGCCAATGGTGAGTGAAGTCAGCGTCTTTAGGAGATCAGTTGCTGTGGAGTGTTTTGTAGCTGCAGTAAACGTATTATTGGTGGGGTGCATGCGCAGGCAGAAATCATCAGGTAGAGTGATTCGGAATGCAGCCTGCACTGTATTCGTGTGTAGAGGCGTTGGGACATCTCGGAGTTGCAGTTGACCTCACGGACGAACGACGACGCGAATAGCATTCGGTGGGAGTGGAGGTAGTTGCTTGCTGCGTTGATACGCCTCCTAGAAAAATTATGCCTGGAACATGGCTCTCCAACTGAGAGCTTGTTACCAGCACAAAATCTTGGAGGCCATGCCTCCTACCGCGTGTTGTGACCGTCCACCGCGTGGGACCGCTCGCCTCCATACCGCTGTGTCACGTGACATTACCCTACCGCTCTGTCAGGTGACATTCCAGCTGCTCGGAGGCAACTGTGAGAGCATTGCTGTGTTCGCAGGAGGCGGCCGCCGCAGGCGTTCGCCTCCGTACCGGAGGGGGAGGGTAAGATCTGAGAGTAGGGCGGCGCGTTCGCAGCTCACGTTCGAGAGAGAGAGAAACAACTTTTATTGAAACGGCAAGTGTTAGAGGAGTTGACTCCCCTCCCTTAGATGGCAGCTAGGAGTCCTTGGGCCCTAGCGGCATCTTCGGCTTGCCTGATGACCTGTAGTTGGTCCTCGATGCTTGAGCTTAGCAGCGCGGTCTCCCACTGCTCCGTATTCATGTATGTGTTTGGCCCCTTCACGATGTTGGGGCAAGCCCAGATAATGTGTTTGAGGTCCGCCCGCTGATTGCAGTGTTTACATCTGTCTGAGTAGAGGTCCGGGTAACAATGATTATAAGCGATTGGGTTTGGGAACGTGTTTGTTTGTAATAGGCGCCACGCTGTCTCACGTTCTAGGCATAATTTTTCTATGCAATGATGCACGTCTCCTTGGTAGCAGGTGGTAAGTGGGCCTGCGTCTTGCCTCTGTCAGTTGCGGCTGCTTCGACGCACGTCACGTTCCCGGCGTTTGGGTTGGCCGCCTCGAAGGTATTGTTGGGTTGCGAAATTGGTTTTAGGGGCGAAGCTTCTTAAAGCGGCACCCGTTCGTCCCTCGTCGTAGTACGTAACATGCATTACGCTTTGACCTGCAAGGTGGTACCGGTGGGAGATTTCCTTTGTACGTAGTTAAAAAATAAAAATTGCAGCGTGCGCGTCCACTAAAAGCCGAATTCTTCTGTCTCTCATTCCCCATTAGCAGCCATTGGCATGTACATTGAGCACTATCTGACAAGAAATGGTTGCTACGTTATAATCGCTGGGCGTAACCTCCTTGCATTTAGAAAGGTTTAGCGAGCGTTGGGCCGCAGTGCCATGAATACAGTCAGCTAGTATATACCATGAACTTGAGGTGGTTAAAGGTGGGAAGTAGACACGAAGTGCAAGCCGTAAAAAAGTGTGCGTGTGCCACCTCTCGTTTAGTCCTTGGAACGTCCGTTGGATGGCAGTGCTTCTCTATGCGGAATATATGATGAAAAGATGCGAGATGGTGGTACTTGGGGTGTTGACTAGATGGACGAACGGACACACAGACAGATGCATGGACGGAGGCACGGATGGCTGTGCGGACGAATGGACGCATGGACGGACGCAGGGGCGGATGCATGGACGAACACAGGGACGGACGCACGAACATACGCACGTACGGACGGGCGGATGGTCGCATGGACAGTCACACAGACGGACGCATGGACGGACGGAAGCAAGAACGAATAGACAGACGGATGCTTCGCCCCACTCTCCATCATTCACCCCGTGGATATGCTGCCATTTCTTTGTGATCAGGCTGGTCGAGACGCATAGGCTTTGTAGAAAACTGGTGTCCAATTGTCTGCCTGGAACTCTTCAGCAGAGATGGTGTGGCGCTCAACCGTTACCTACATGATAACTGAAGGCATCGCTGGCAGTGTCGATGAAGGAGCGGAGTCTCGAAGAGGCTCAGCTCGGATGCTCAGTGTCTCGGTTCACTAAGTGTTCGTTGCATACAGAACGTTGGAGCTGGCCCAGAATCGGCGTCGTCTCTGTCTTCCTTAGACCCTTATGTCGTTGTTCGAGCAGGTTAGTAACCGTAGGAAAGGTTGGGTAGGAATATCACGTACCGTTTGCCGGAGCCGACGTTACAGGCATCCGCTCACGTTGGCCCCCTAGAAGCGAGTCCAACTGCCAGATAGCGCTCATGTCTCACGTGTGACGTGCCTCGATGCGATCGTTTGCCTCCACTGCACGCATTGAGGCACTTCAACGCAGCGCCTCCAGAATACCATTCACCAATTTTCTTGCACAGAACATCAAATAAACGTTTTGTTCACAATCTCCAGACGCAAGACTATCATATTTTGACGACATTTTCAGTGTAACATGCAGATACGGGGCCATTTGTGTTGCTTTTATTTTTACCTTTGCCCCGTGTAACGTAGGAAACCGTGTATACCCTGGTTAACTTCCCTGCCTCTCTTTTACCCCCTCTCTCCCTCGGGTACATGACCCGGTTTACTATGATACTAGTCAGGAATTGATTGCCTGCTCCATAGATTTTCGTCTCCGCAAAAGTGACGTAATGATTAACGTAGGCGCTGATGTATAACGTGTTCGTACAGGAAATGCTTACCATTAACCTCACACATGCTTTCGAGATGTAACACGGCTGATTGAAGAAAAATGTGGTAGCCGAACCTCGCACAGATGATTGGGATTTTGCGGCTGAGCACGCACAAGTAAACCACAACCGGACTTCTGCCATCGATTTTCAGTGACGTCACCTACTCAGTCGTCCATTTTGACATCACCCAACGCACCTCTTCATTTCATAGATAACAGCTGCAGAGTCGGGTTTCGATCACGTGACGGCAAGGAGCTTAGAGAGATTGCAGGATCTACTATTAACTGTATAGTGCACTTATTGCAGGTTTGCCGGTGCGAAAAGCGGGTTTCGTGTCTTTTCATTGTGTACGTTCTCATGATCGCCTTCCGGGAGAAAAAGCGCGAAGCTAAGCATTGTAAACAGCCACCATCGAGAGCCCAATGTAATCCAGCCACATGGCAACCGCACTTGTTCGACAGAACAACCATTTTCGCTAAGAACTTTCGCTTCCTTATCTTTAGACGTTTTTATTGGAGCAAGGGAAAGCGGGTTGTAGGCAGAAGCAAGGACGCTTTAAAAAGAAAGTGTAATGCTCGAAGTGGACGTAAGTATCGAATGGAATGACGGCTCCACCAAAACCGTTAGCCATTTAGGTTTTAGCAGCGTTGCCCGTCCATTGTGGGGCGGCTGGCGACTTTTGATGCGGTTTGATGACTTTTAGTGCGACTGTGCAGAATCAAATAGAAAAAAAAAACAACTGTAGCGTACGTAGAAAATAAACGACAAGTGGCAGTAAGCGGAGAGCAAGCAAGCCGCAATGAACGCCTGTGCAGCTGACAAAGAACGAAAATCGCGCGTCGTTTGAAGCGGATGACGCGGCACCTCTCCAAGTACGAAGGAGACTGCTCCATCTGCGCGACACCATCGGGACCCCGAGATGGGGTCCGATCGTCGGCCACGGGGCTCGTCTGATGTCCTCCCACGGTTTTTCGCTCGAGTGCCGGATGGGTGGGGTCTGTCGGCCAAAACCGAAAACAAGTGGGGAATTAAGTCAACGGTCGGTGCCACAATGAACCGCTTGCCTGACGCGAGAGTTGTGTGGCTACGGCTGCGGCTACGCTTTTCGACGAGCGTCCTAGCAGCCGTGTGGTCCGTGGATAACGGCCTCTTCCTTTCTTACGTTCTGTTTCTAACCGCTTCAAATGAAGAAGCTGCCGTCTACATTACGCTGCGGTGCTGACCACTGTCATGCTATTCAGGAGGTGAAGGGAAGAGAACGAAGAAGAAGAAATCATATTGTTTTGTAGTTTTTTATCTTGTCGGTCGAATTGCCTAAGTAAAGACAAAAGCCGGAAATCCAGACTTTAGGGCGTACACAGCTCGCGTCGTCGTCATTAAAAGCATAGCTTTTCGTCAAACGGCACTTTATATTTTTTATGGGAAAGGCGAGGGGGTGGGGTGTACTGGTTTGACTTGAGAGGCGAATGCCAGAAAAAGAACGTTGGTAGCGGTAGAAACTCAGACATCCATATAAAGTTCATATTGCTTCGGTAGGTGACGGTGTTCCGTGTGAACGTTTTGCTCAACTGCCAAAGGTCTGCTACATCAAATGAAATCGGCGGAAGTCACCACGACGTCGTTAAATAAAAAAATGACATTCGTTGTTTCGTGAACATCCGGAATACACAAATATTTTACTCCATTGGTATTCGCCGATCTCAAGTTGGTCTCTCCTTACAGCACCTCGTTCGATTCATGCGCTGTTACTTATCCATCCTCACTGTAGTTTATGTGCGTACGCAAAGAGCCTGTTGACCTACTACATATTTTGAAACAGTGATGGGCCCCGCCGAGATACTGAGACGCTCGTAGCGACGTAGCGGCGCATGGATTCCGCCCAATCCAAAGCTTGCCAACGCCCTCTATGATCACGTGACAAACAGCACAGCGCTGCAAAGCTGTCTCGGACACGCGCTGTGCTCAGAGGCAGCTTGCAGCTGCTGTGCGTGTTGTCATGTGATCAGTGATCGTAGAGGGTGGTGCCAAGCTTTGGGCTGTGCGGAGTCCATGTGCTGCAACGTCGCTACAAGCGCCTTAGTATGTCGACGGCGTCTATCGTTGTCTACAAACAAGGAAAAGGTCTACACATATAGATGTAGAGCACCCTTGTAGTGCTCTGTTGCGAACCACGTTGTACCTATATAAGGGCCCTTCCAATTAGAAAAGATGAGAACGCAACGTTCGTGGAAGCTACCTGTTCTGCGTAGAAAATAAATAGGGAGAATTAAAGAGAAGTTCGGCGTCAAGGAATAGCTGGTACCGCTAATCACGCTGACGTCTTTTGGGCTACTTGTCGAATTTCCTGATTGTCGCCGTCACTGTGGTCTCAGTCTCCGCGCGGGATTAAATGGTGTAACCATCGTCATGTACTTGACTGCCGCAATGCGCAAGGTGCTTTAGCAACTTCTATCACGAAATGAGGCTTGATGTTCTTAGTGAGCCTTGATGTAAATCATTGACATAACGGGCACCTGTACATTTGCGACGCGTGAACTAGTACCAGGAAAAGGGGTGTGAATGCGCGTTGACGTGATACATTTGTACCGTTTCATAAATATCGACAACTTAACAATACGAACTATTGTTGAATAGAAGATGAGTAGCCAGAACGACACCTTCAAAGACATCTTATAAAGGAACCGAAGCAATTGCTGGCCAGAGAGTTTGCCTGGTTTGCACATTCGTTAAATCTTCACTTGCAGGGACCTTATATTGAAAGCGTTAAATGCGGAGTTTGCAATTACTTTCGATTACTGAGCTATTCAAGTAGAACGATAGTCCTTGTGTGAGATATGTTCAACGTATGATAAACAGTTAGTGTGGCGCCTTGAAGTCCTATACGCTATCTGAGAAATAGCTTGAAGTCATCGTTCACTGGTACAAAATTAAGCCTTCTCGATGAAAAACCAGCGTGGTTTGACAGCGACTTCTTGACACCGATTTCTTGATAGATTGTCCTACTCTATCATTTAGTGAAGGGAACTTTATAGCCACACAGATACAAAAGATGTTTAAACAGCAAGGGTGGTGGTATAAAAGCTGCATATATGCGGCTTTACTGGTCCTATCTCACCAAACAATGGCAGCGGCAGCAACATTAACAACAATTTTCACTTGTTGCAATAATAAAATAGACATACACAAAGCATAGCGATAAGAAATTCAGTAAGAACAAACATTTTAAACAAACACGGAAGCTAGGTTGGTATTCGTAAAACAAGTTCACATATTCTCTTTTTAGAAAGATGATGTATGTTGCCATCGCATAGTTTATATTGGTTTAGTTTTGAAAGAAGACTGCAGTAGAGTATTTGAAAACCGTAGTTTGTGTGTGCTCGCGGAACTGCCAAGAGTTCGGTGTGTCGGTTTAAGCGAGATGATTGGTTGATTGACAAGTTTGCGATGTTCCTCATGTGAGTACTGCGCTTAGTCATTTCACGTCTTAAATGACTCATAAGCTGATACTCACGAAAGTGCTCAACTCGGATAATTTCGAACTTCAAAAATAGATAACGCATGTTTACATTATAAGTTACATCAGCAATAGCTCATAAGGCTTGCTTCTGCAGTAAAGCTTTAGTTTGGGCAATTTGGTTTAGGTGGCCAGTTGAAGTTTGCGCCCGTGTTGTTCACTCTCCTTCGTCCGTGTCTTTTTCGCGCAACCGAAATATGCGTTGCTTGTGACTACAGTGTAACTAGATGATCTGCTGATTGTGATGTGCTGTTTGACCAAACGAGGTGGCAATAGCGCAGACGCGAAGCAAATAGTGCATTATATATCATGGGTTTCTCTTGGATTGGTAGCAGTTTCTGGCATCTGCGCATCATGCCTAAGGCTTTGGAAAGTTTAGATTTTAAGTATAATCAATATGGTGGTCCCAAGTCGCCACTTCATGAAAAATGACACCCAACGCTTTAGCCGACGCGAAGAATACTACTTTTGAGTCATTTACCGTAAGAGACTTCGTGAGATCGCAAGACGTAGATTTCGCTCTAAAAAGAACTGCTTTTGTTTTAGAGCGATTGAGCTCAAGTGAAATTTTCACCGACCAATTATATATACTTTAATACTTCGTTTTCCCAATCTATAAGTTAGTTATCTTTTGCTCCTGAAACAAAGAAACTGGTATCAACGTGTAAATAATGTAGTTTATTGAATCACCAACATTCACAATATCATTTGTATATATAATAAATAAAGGTGGGCCCAGTATGTTGTCTTGAGCCACACCCTGCCTAAAAGGTTTTAACGAAGAGTATTGTCTATTTATTGATACGCTTTTTTCTATCTGTTATGTGACTTCTATTTAAATCTAGAACAATTACAGGTATGCCGCACCAATTTAATTTATTATGATTACAGGGTAAAAAAGAAAAAAATAACAGTGGAAGTACGGTATGTTCTATTGAAAACTGCGCGCTTTCGGGCCTGCGCATAGGTCCCGAAGCGTGTCTTTCTTTTGAAGCCTTGAGGGTGTTTATTGAAGGCAGCCTCTCATATGCGCGGCAAATGTAGCGCGACGAAGTATATCTAACGAATAGCCTGTATTTTCTTAGATGTGCGTAACAGCACAGAATGCTACGTCATACTCCCCCGTGCCCCTGACTTGAAATTACTTCTAGGACAACGTACCAACGGAGTTTGAAGAAATACTTGTAGCGACTTCGTTTGCGAACATGGGATAGCGTCGCAAAGAGAAAGAGCAGTCCTAAGATATATTAGTTGCCACCTAACCTGCGAGCTTGTTCCTGCATTTTGCAAAAGTATCCTTCTTTTTGCTCTTGTTCAAGCTTGAACGTACATCTTCAATATTAGACAAGACCTCGTTATATTAGGTCTCCGTACTGCAATTCCTCACAGCAAAACAAATTTATTTAAGAAGTACAAAAAGAAAGAAAAAAAGGCGTAGACGTTGCAAAGGCCCATTCTTCATTTTTTAATCTTAGTGCGCCTCAAACGACTGTTTTTTGTGAAGTAAAAAAAATGAACAACTGAATGCTCGAAGCTGCACGACATGGTCTTACGACATATGTTTGTTTTCCAGCACGACGTTTGCTTCGGCTGAGCCAGTTTCTTTATATAGATAAATCGTTTTCTTTCGTAGGAGAATTTGTCGTCTTTTTATCGCTCGCTTTTCGTTTCACAGGATGTGTGCTTTGCTAACACGAGTGGTCCTTTGACGTCCGACATAACGACTTACTCCCCTATCTGCTTCCTGACACGTCAAAATGATCCCTCCGGGGAACAAAACTTTTTGTTGTTTCTCGCTCTTTCGGCAACTTCTGGACGCGTGGTTTTTTTTTTCTGCTTTCAGTTCAGTCATATACATAAATAAATAAAAATGGATCACAGAAACTATGAAGCTCTGCTCCTGCTGGTTTGCGTTTTCTATTTATTACGACATTACGTTTCTCTGGCTACTTGACGAATGTTACAGCATCAGTTGACTGAAATTAGCCGCTAACGAAATGAGAAAAACCACAAAATATTGTTTGATACTAGCTTCAAGGGCGATGTTCTCTCTGACATGTTAAAATGGTTGCCATATATGGTGAACAAAGGCAGAATGAGTAACACGACCTTGCCTGCCAATGTCGCAATGTGAATGTACAACATATTTCCTGAGTTGTGTTGGCGTTCCAGGGCATGTTGAGTGGTTTTTGACCAAATCGAATTAACTATGCTAGTTTAGGTAGCCAGACATAAATATCATTACGTCTTGCCTCGAAACATTATGAAGTATCTGCATGGGTGTGTTGCCGCTTGGTTACACATACAGCAATGCTACAGAAACAGATGATAATATTTAAAGGCAATTTTACAGCTTCATTTAGCGTTATTTGTCAATTAGCTCAACCTTATAAGCAGTTATAAGACAACAGTAATGGTAAACTCCAAGTTAAATTTTGCCGTGGACGTTTGTGTTGCGCTTCTTATAGAGTCAGGTGCGATGAGATACTATTACGCCCCGTGCGTGGTTCATTGTGGCATCGCGACAATACATACGACAGCTCTCTTCAGGAGCTCTAGCTGTCGGCAGATGAGTACAATTCTGCTTTATGGACCAAGGTATTTGGTGAATGCGGCCTGTAATTGTAAAAAAAAGAAGGAGTGAATGCGAATGTTTTGTGTAAGATTGTTTTGTCAAGATTGATTGTCACTTCGATTGCGGCCCATCTAAATAGACATCGTAAAATGTTCGAGGCACACAAGTGAGATGATATTAGCAATTGAAATGGGGCATGTAATTAGGAGATCGTGCACGTAAGACGAATGATGAGCATTGTGACTGTTACACCTTTTATGCATATCTCCTTTTCTGCCATCCTGCAGGTTACGAAATTCTTCCCGAGTTCACCGAACCAGTTCCGAATGTCAGTGCTATCGTCGGTCGCACGGTGAAGCTACCTTGCGTGGTCAACCACTTGGGGCAATACAGGGTGAGTCAGTATTGGAGCGCTCGTGAGCCTCGTGTTGTTCGTCTACGAGACCAACGTTATCGTGATGGATAGGGTGCTCTTTTGTCTATATGGTTTTGTTCGGTCATGTGTGCACTCTGAATGCACTTATATACAGCAGTGGGCTGTGGGCACTGGCGGCTGGTTGTGAAAAGGTGCTACGCCGCGTTGGCTATAGAAGCTTCCGTTCGAGCTTGACTTGTAGCTTGCGGTAGGACCATGTTTGCTACTACAGCCTCGGTCTGTGGATATTTTTTGCAAGAAATGGCTGTTGAGGCAACCAACTGGCCGCTCTAGACAAATGTGAGCCAGCCTGTGCGCAATCCCGTATGAACTCTTTCTCAACGGTCCATATAACACGTACCAACATCTTAATATAAACTTGTCTATTTGAGAATTAAGTTGCAAAGAGCAATGAATGACAAATAAAGGAATTATTCAGCAGGAATTCTAGTGCGATGCCACAAATATTTCTTACTTTTCTTCTAGCAAAGACAACAGAGTCTTGTAAACACTAGTCAATAGCGGAGAATTAGCAGCCTTAAAACCTCGAGATGCATATAATTTTTAATCGGCATAGTATAATGGGTCATGTAGCCAAATTTGTAGAACAAAGTCAGCGAGAGACACCAGAAAAATTGCCATTAACCGAGTTTGCGAATGAAGCTTTTGGTGTAGGATAGCCGAAATTATCTGCCAGTTGCGTCGCACTGGCGGCGCTGACTGACACTTCGACGCTTAAATGCACATACGTATATAAATGGGATGCACGAATGGATAACCGCCACCGTAGTTCAGTGGTAGAACACCAGATGCGTTATTCGAAGGCTTCATGTTTGGTTCCTGCCAGCGGCAAGTTATCTTTTTGTCCACTTTTCTTTCTTCACATTTACATTACAATGCTACTAATAACATTTCCTTGGCATCGTTTCCCCCGCGTAGGGTAGCGTACCGGTCTCTCTAGACTGGGTCGCTGAAAGCCCTCTTTTTTTTTCTGCGCTTCAAGTGAAAGGAAGAGCCACACTTCTGTTGTGCGCTTCCCGTGCCCGCGGCACTTAAACCGTCAAAGGTGCCTGACTTCCAAGGAAGGGACACGTGCACCGTTGTGTGAGTGTGTGTGCGAGTGTGTGGTGAGTGTGTGTGTGAGTGTGTGGGTGAGTGTGTGTGGTGAGTGTGTGTGAGTGAGGTGTGTGTGTGTGGTGTGTGTGTGAGTGAGTGTGTGTGTGTGTTGTGTGTGTGAGTGAGTGTGTGTGTGTGTGAGTGTGTGTGTGGGAGAGTGTGTGTGTGAGAGAGTGTGTGTGTGAGAGTGTGTGTGTGAGAGAGTGTGTGTGTGTGAGAGTGTGTGTGAGTGTGTGAGTGTGTGTGCGTGTGCGCGTGTGTGCGTGTGCGCGTGTGCTCGTGTGTGTGTGCGTGCGTGCATGTGTGTGTGTTTTTTCGGTGCAAGAAGAAAAGCTCTGCGGACGGCGGAAGTGTCTGTCGCCAGCAACACTCGAGATGCGTGGACGGTTCCTACTTTTGTTTGTTTATAAATAAGTTTGTTCAGTTTAATCGTCGGCGTCGTTTCTCTCCCTCGTGTTTCAAGACTGGAGTAAACTAGTCGTAGAGACGCCACAGACTGGTTGACATCCCTGCCTTTCCTTTCCCTCCTGTTCCTTCCTTCCACGTCAGTTCTCAGAAATATTGTGCCTAACGAAGGAAACGAGCCCTTAAATTCACATATTTTACGAAATGTGAGTACGATAAAGTCGATGCTATTACAGAATGCGGGATGACCTAGAGTCATTTGAGACCACCAGTACCTTTAACGTGCAACTCACTGGTGGGCGAATCTACATGTCAGCATCCCACTCATCAGAAATTGAAATTCAATCGACATAAACTGCCACAGGGAGACTCACAATAAACACATAGAAAATTTTCGGATCTGAAAAGCGTTGATCAAGTCATCTATGCAAAGGGATCGAATCTTGTTGAATTGACCTTCTCTTCTTTGCGTGCTAAAAGCACTAGCAAGCCGGCGAACTGACATAAAAGTGTATGCGAACCAGCTCACGCACCTTCTGCAGTAATAAATCAGCGTTCGAGGTTTTCGCCTGTATACTTTCAACGAATGCGGGCACTAGAAATATTCGTTCAAAGGAATTCATTTGTTTTGCGAATATATATATATATATATATATATATATATATATATATATATATATATATATATATATATATATATATATATTGAAAAAGTTACATCAGTATCCCAGTAAGAAATGAAATGAGCGCGCCGAATAGCGCATACGACCCGCCGAACGTTTCCGTATCGAGCCCCAAATGTCAAATAAATGCCAGTTGTAGTAACGCAAGAGACATGTAGCTGCAAACCTGTGGCCTCTTCGTGTATTCCCAAAACAGAAAAAGCAACTCAACAGAGTTCTGGACACTGGTGTATCGCCTAACGAGCTTCGTGAAGAAAAAAAGACGAACTACCGTAATAAATGGCATGAAGCGACTTCGAAGCTAATGCCTCGAGCGAGAAGCTAATAGCCCAAGAGTGTATATCCATCTGCCTCGTTTTTTTTTTCTCGTTACACGTAAGCCCGCCTACGCGCAATACTGTCCTCCACAATACCACCCGAATTTAGGTCAATGGCCGCCGTCACTTTTCCCAAATAAAGCTTTGCGCATTAATCTATTAACCCGCATACTTCCACCCAGCAAGTTATTCCGGTTATTCCACGCCGAGGCATACGCAGTCGAGAGTCTGATGTGCCTTACACTCAGTCTCCTCTTTCTTTTCTTCGCGCGGAATGGAAAGGGAAGCGGTGACGATAAAGCCATACCTAGGCGAGAACGGACAGCGAATGGGCGTCGGGGAGGATCATGTCCCGCGTAATTAAGAGGAGCGCTTAATTCCACCCACACCACGCTCTACGATGCGGTGTGAACTTTCCGCGATGCACCTTACCGTTTACGTTCCTGCGTTTGCATTATTCGGTCACAACAACTCCCGCCGCTCCTCCATGCAGATTGTCAAGCAAATTGCCTTCCTAAACGGTTTCTTCTTGTTTTATTTTTTAATGATAAATCTGAAGCATCGTACTCAAAAACAAAGCCTGAATTCGGTTCAAAGGTTGAGACTTACTATGAAAGCATGTAGACTACCACCTGGCTGATATGGAAGTCGATTGTTTCGTCAAATCAGCATAACTTACTGACATTCTCGTTTTAAGGGTAGTGTACGCGCGAAAGCTTTGAAAGGAAGTGGCATCAGCTCTGGTTACGATGTGATCGGAGCTCTGGTAGGTAAGAACGTTGCAGGAGTTAAAAGGGCCCTAACATCTCCTGAAAATACAATGAAGTGCGTTTTCTCTTCCAGTGATTCTCGTATTTTAGCCACAATTCGTGACGCTAGTAGTTCGTTCATGTGACGTCAGGCTGAAATAAGTTCTCGATGAAAGGTACTTGCTGTGAATTGCCACCTACACTGCACCCCCATGCATGCTCATTTTTTCCTGGTCTTGCACGAGTATCGTGCACAACAGAAAAAATGTTCCTTCGTTTTCTGCGTTCGCAGCTGCGCAAGCGCAGATAGCAGCGTGTAGTTGAAAAGCGCGAAATCCTTACTAGCTCAATGCTTAGCGTCTTGTGTTGAAATAAGTGGCGAGGAGGAGGAGACAGCCCCTGTAGGAAAGGTAGTGAGAATGACCAAGAAACTACCGCCTCGCGTTTGAACTTCGTGTTGGGCTGCATGCGGCTAAACATGCCCCACGTTTCTTTTGATATCTCTGTCTTGCATAACGCATATTTCGAACATTTTGGTAAGGGTCGTAAGCAGCATTCAGTGTGACCGTCTTACATTTTGATAGTCGTTGTGTTGTAAGCAGGTTACGCAGTCAGGATTTACCAGAAACGAAAATTCGTGGGTTCGATTCCAGCTTTCGCTGTCGCATTTCATTGGAGGAGAAGTTATAGAGGCCCACGTTTCATGCAATGACAGCGAAAGGTAAAGAATTACGGATGATCGTCATTTCATATAGCTTTTCACTACGGCGTACCTCGTGTTAACGTATATCGTGGTTCTGGCACGTAATATTCCAGAAGTTGTTATTCTCTACCACTTGAGAACAGCAGATGTATAGTCACGTAATATCAAAAGCATGCCTTCACGGAAATGCTTCATAGACAGCGTCACTGATTAAAATATTGCAGTGCTTTGGCGTGTACTATCAGAATCAAATAAAACGCGAACAGTGGAGCGCGTGGCACAAGGCTTATGAATGGCATAGTGCGCGCCGTCCACCAGTAGTCATGACACAGGCAGGCCCGCACATCCGGTGTGGCAGCACTGCACGATCCCTCTATAGTGCGATATTTCTGCTTGTGTTCCAGATATAGTATTTGAAAGAAACAAACTTTTAAAAAAATACAGAGGTTAAACTACTGCAGCTGAAGACGAGCATTGTAGCCCGATTTGTCGTCACGGAGTCAATCATCACGGAATGCCTGGCAAATTCAATATATAGTTGACAAAGGTCAGTTCACAAGGCTGGCCATTTCACGATGTTTCACTTTGTGCCAGCAAAGCTAAACAAATTGCGTGCTCTCTTCTGAAGAATCACTTGGAATTTCCCGTTAAAATTAAGTCTTTTCGGGTCGTTCTCTGAGAGAAGGGTGTAGGTGGAGCAGCGCTGGTGAACGACATACGACAATCGTTTGAAAATCAACCGCAAACCGATTATATTTCTCTTTTCGTTTTATCTTGCCAAGACACCAATTTCTCTGCGACGCTGCAGTTAAAGCAAGGAATTGCGAGTCATACGATCAAAAGCGCTCGGCGGGCCCACGAATTTCAACATTGTCACCATACGAAGCTAGAGCAGAAACAAAGATAACGCACTCTAGGTGGACCGCGCAGGGCTGCCAAACCGGATGTGCACGCTTGTCAATGGTGATGACTGGATGGCCAATACTATACTGTTTCTAATGTTTGAAACACGCGTTCCGCTGTTCGGGTTTAATTTGACGCCGATAGTACGTACGTAGCATTGGTATGTGGTGTTTAGCGTCCCAAAACCGCCATATGATTATGAGAGACGCCCTAGTGGAGGGCTCCGGAAATTTCGACCACCTGGCGCTCTTTAACGTGCACCCAAATCTGAGCACACGGGCCTACAACATTTCCGCCTCTATTGGAAATGCAGCCGCCGCAGCCGGGATTCGAGCCCGCGACCTGCGGGTCAGCAGCCGAGTACCCTAGCCACTAGACCACCACGGCGGGGCTGTATGTTCGTAGCAAATGAATTTCATTGTCATTGAGGCTGGCGCAAAGCCTGCTTTACATTTCAGTTTCTGTGAAAGGTTATCTCTTAAAAAAATAGTACAAGCGAGAAAAAAAAAACGAATAATGTCGGCCGAAAAGAAACAAAGAGGAGGAAAGCGCCGAAGAAAAAAGAAAACGGAATGCCCGCAATGTGTGTTGCGAGTCGGCCCGCAAGATCGCAAGGAATCGCAACGCGCGACTGCTTCTCCGAGCTGCCTCTCTCCACGCACGGCCCTCTCGAGCCTGCGTTGATGAGGCCCGCGCTGAAAAACAAAGCCGGGAATCAGCCGGATATAAGGTTCTCGCTACGTCTTCATGTGCCGGCGGCTGTGCACTGCCTATAGTTGTGGCTGTCACGCAGAAAGAAAAAAAATATGCTCCTCCCTGGTTTATACTTTCTTTTCCCTCTCTGTTGTCTAGCCTGGCCTTCTCCCTCGCTCTTCATCTTTTCACTGAATCCGAAACGTGTTGTTAGAGTTGATTGCGGGCAGCGAGAAGAGCAACGAG